>PKML01050598.1:132994-148486 GCA_002933935.1 Eutrema yunnanense
TTTTTTCTTTTTTTATATTAATTTTACCTTTTAAGATAAATTTAAATTTTAACTTTTAAATTTTATTTTTTTAGTAACTATATCTTTTAAGATAAAATTTTCAACTTTGACTTCTCAGAATTTTTAAGTTTTTTTTATTAATCGATTTTAATTTTTTTAGTGAACTAGTAAATTTAAAACCAATAAAAGCTAAGAAACTACCTTTCTCGAAACGCAGTAACATAATCAAAATCACGATTCATATAGAATTTAGTTCCAGAAGATGCCGACAAACAAAAAGAGTTAATTATATTGAATTATAATAATATTTTCNTAAAGTTAGATAATAGGTTTATAAAATTAGGATAATATATTTGTTAAAAAAATTACAAATATACTGACCTTCTCATCAAGTAAGAGTAAATTCATTCCTATGAGCTCATTATTTTTTTCAAATTTCTTGCCTTCCACTTTCTGATTAGACAAATTACGGTACGACGATAAGAGCGCTTCCTGTTTAAGCTATCTAATGTTTTAATAGTCTCTATTGTTATTTAGAATTTCAACATTCATTGTTTCTCTCTTGATATTTCTGTAAAAAAATAAAAAGTTTGCATTAACGTACAATATAATTCTCTTTTTTTTTATACACCAATAACGTACCCGCATTATTTTTGTTTTATACACCACCTCTATATGTAGATATGTTAAGATATAGACTATAAAATATTGAGAAACTATAACGTACAACATATTTTTCAGCATAGTAATCTTAAAAAAAAAAAAAAACTAATATTATACACCACCTCTAAGATATTTGCCTAGATATGGTGTACAACATAATATGGACCCGTGCGTTGCTATTAACATAGAGAGGCTTGTAAAATTACACAAAAGATTACCTCTTAGTAATTTGTTTTGCGTTTGGTTTCTGTATCTCTCTTCTCAATATTTTTTGGGTTGTAAAATTGAGAAACTATCAAATTGGTTATATAGAGATAATAAATTATAATTCTTTTTCCTTATATGATTGTATTCCTTTTTTAATTTCCTTAATCAAAATAGAAAAATGTTTATCTCATTTTTTTTTAAATTTAGTTTTTATAGATAAATTTCCTTAATCTAAAAGCAATTTTTATTTTCCTTGTTTTTCTGATAACTTTACATTTAAGATTAAGTCTATGTTCTATTTTTTTTTTCNCAAGGAGACTCCGCGTTTAATTTCCCACTTCCACAACACGCTGATGTCACGTCAGCAAAACCTGAAATCACAAAACGACAACGTATATATATATATATATTTTTTTTTTTGTTTTTTGCTAACTTTACTTTTAGGATTAAGTCTATTTTTTTTTCTTAAATTAAACTCTAACTTTTAATTTTAAGATAAATTTTTGTAATCTAAAATTAATTTTTATTTTCCTTTTTTCTGGCAACTTTACATTTAGGATTAAGTCTAAGTTTTATTTTTGTTTTTTGCTAACTTTACTTTTAGGATTAAGTCTTTTTTTTCTTTTTTCTTAAATTAAACTCTAGCTTTTAATTTTAAGTTAAATTTCCTTAATAAATAATTTTCCTTAATTTAAAAACAATTTTTATTTTCCTTTTTTCTGCTAACTTTACATTAAGGATTAAGTCTATGTTCTATTTTTTTTTTTGGTAACTTTACTTTTAGAATTAAGTCTCTTTTGTTTCCTTTTTTCTTAAATTAAATTGTACCTTTTAATTTTAATTTAAATTTCCTTAATCTTAAGAAAAAATTATATTAACTCGACACGTGTCAAAATCTAATTGATTAACTCGACACGTGTCGCGATCTTGTGAGTTACTAACTTTGAATCATTCTTGATACGTCCTTGACCGCAAGATCTCTCAAGTGCTGGGTAGATTCGAAAATTGGGGATAATCTTTGAGGTTAATTCACGAATGAATTAAGAACAAGGCGATGGTGATCTCGGCTTGGAAACGTGGAGTAGCTAGAAAGGCGTGGGAATCACTCCCGAAAATCCTTTCGAAAACAGACTCACTATGGACGCTTCTTCACGGGGATCGGTTGAATGGTGACTCAAAGGATGGCGGAAAATCCCTTGACAAACCCAACGATTATTCTCGGAATCACTCTAAGAATAATCGAAGTTTTCTCACGAAGAACTCAAGAGAATCTCTCCCTAGAACTCGACAATGAAAAGAAGTTTTTGATAAAAAGATTGTTATTATTCTCAAAGGAATTACATAGTTTAAATAAGCAAAGAAGTCTAAAGGTCTAAGCCATTCTCGAAAATGAGAGAAGATTTCTCGAAAATGAGAGAAGAAAAGTCTAGAAAAAGATGAAAAATAAATGCTGAAATTTGACTAAGAAATTCGGATGTCCCTTGGTCTTCTTGAGGGAAATGTTGAGGGAAATTTGCTGAGGGACACACTGAGGGAAATGGGCTTGAGGGAAGAAGTGTTCCAAGGCCTCGTTAAAAACCTTGTCACGTAAAACCCATTGGGTAAAACCGGGACTAAGGAAAAGAGCACACTTGGACTTGTATCGAAACCAATGCGGTTCGAAGCACTTCCTCCTCCAAACCCACGGTCTCATGCACGTGTTGAATAAGTCCTCCTAATGCCTCCTTGAGCTTCTTCGCCTTAGCTCTCGTCAAAGGTCCTTCCGGGATGTGCAAAGCTTCCTCGGGTTCAAGCTGCTCCTCGGCAAGTGTTTCCTCGGCTAAGTGAGTAACCTCCGTTGTGTCGTCTAGGATCATATCATCCCCCCCCCTCTTGAAAAGGATTTGTCCTCAAATCTGGACTATCTGCAACAAAAGGAATTAAGTCAGCAACATTAAAACTTGAACTAACGGTGTACTTACCTCGCAAGTCGATTTAATAAGCATTGTGGTTAATCCGTTCAAGGACTTCGAATGGTCCATCCGTCCTCGGCAACAACTTAGACTTCCTCTCGTTCGGAAATCTTTCTTTCCTTAGGTGAATCCAAACAAGATCACCCGGTTCGAATATTCTCTCACGCCTTCCTTTGTTGGCTTGCTTTCGGTATTGCTCGGTCCTTTTCTCTATGTTTTGCCGGGCCTGCTCGTGAATGTTCTTAACAAATTCTGCTCGTTTGTTTCCATCAAAATTCACATGCTCACTCAAAGGTAAAGGGGTTAGATCCAACGGTGTAATAGGATTAAAACCGTAAACCATTTGAAACGATGAATACTTAGTAGCAGAATGAATAGCATGATTATATGCAAACTCAGCATGAGGCAAGCAATCCTCCCATGATCTAATATTCTTCTTAATGATCGCACGTAAAAGAGTAGACAAAGTTCGATTAACTACTTCCGTTTGCCCGTCAGTTTGCGGGTGACAAGTGGTGGAAAACAACAACTTAGTTCCTAATTTATTCCACAATGTTTTCCAAAAGTAACTCAAGAACTTAGCGTCCCTATCCGAAACTATCGTTTTCGGCATGCCATGCAAACGAACCACTTCCCTAAAGAATAATTCAGCAACTAAGGATGCATCGTCCGTTTTATGACAAGGTATGAAGTGAGCCATTTTCGAAAATCTATCAACGACCACAAAAATGGAATCTCTACCTTTCCTAGTTCTCGGCAATCCTAGGACAAAGTCCATCGAAATATCAGTCCATGGAGAAGTAGGGATGGGTAAAGGAGTATACAAACCTTGCGACTGTACCTTAGACTTAGCGTGTTTGCAAGTGGCACATCGTCCGCAAATCCTCTCGACGTCTCGCTTCATGTGCGGCCAATAGAAGTGTGCTTGCAAAGCACTTAGCATTTTAGCCACACCGAAATGTCCCATGAGACCTCCTCCATGTGCTTCCCTAACAAATAACTCTCGCAAAGAACAATGGGGAATACAAAGGCGGTTTTCATAAAACAAAAATCCGTCGTTTCGAAAATATTTTCCAAAGGCAAATTTTTCGCAAGATTGAAAAGCTTCTTTGAAATCGGGATCGGTTGCATATAAATCTTTGATTTGTTCAAAACCAAGTAATTTAGCTTCAAGAGTAGAGAGTAGTACGTACCTTCGGGATAGAGCATCGGCTACCACATTATCCTTACCTTGTTTGTATCGAATGACGTAAGGAAACGTTTCTATGAATTCTACCCATCGAGCATGGCGTTTGTTTAGCTTCTGTTGTCCCTTCAAGTGCTTGAGGGACTCATGATCAGTATGTATCACGAATTCTTTCGGCCATAGGTAGTGTTGCCACGTTTGCAAAGCTCGAACCAAGGCATATAGCTCTTTATCGTATGTTGGGTAGTTCAATGTTGCTCCTCCGAGTTTTTTGCTGAAGTAGGCAATGGGTTTCTTTTCCTGCATAAGCACAGCTCCAATACCTATACCTGAGGCATCACACTCAATTTCAAAAGTTTTAGCAAAATTCGGTAAAGACAAAAGAGGTGCATTTGTGAGCTTCTCTTTCAAGGCTTGAAAGGCGGTTTCTTGTGCTTCCTCCCATTTGAATCCTACATCCTTTTTGATTACTTCCGTGAGTGGTGCAGCAAGAGTACTAAAGTCCTTCACAAATCGTCTATAGAATCCGGCGAGTCCATGAAAACTCCGTACTTCTCCCACCGACTTCGGACTAGGCCATTCGCGGATAGCCTTCACTTTCTCCTCGTCAACTTTAATGCCCTGTGCACTTACAACAAAGCCTAGGAAAACAAGATTATCCGTGCAAAAAGTGCACTTCTTTAAGTTGGCAAAAAGTCGCTCCTTCCTAAGAACACTCAAAACAGATTTCAAATGCTCTATGTGATTGTCTAGGGTTTTGCTATAAACTAGGATATCGTCGAAATAAACTACCACAAAAACCCCAATGAACGATCTCAACACATGATTCATCAGCCTCATAAACGTACTAGGTGCGTTAGTTAATCCAAAGGGCATGACTAACCATTCGTATAATCCATGTTTCGTTTTAAAAGCCGTTTTCCATTCATCCCCCTCCTTCATCCTAATCTGATGGTATCCGCTCTTAAGATCTATCTTAGAGAAAACGCAAGACCCATGCAACTCATCTAACATGTCATCAAAGCGAGGGATAGGATGGCGATACTTTACCGTAATGTTGTTGATGGCGCGGCAATCAACACACATTCGCCACGTTCCGTCTTTCTTCGGAACAAGTAGAACGGGGACAGCACACGGGCTCATACTCTCTCGGATATGGCCTTTGTCCATAAGCTCGGTGACTTGTCGCTGTAGCTCCTTAGTCTCCACCGGATTGGTTCGGTATGCTGGTCGGTTCGGAAGTGACGCTCCCGGCACAAAGTCGATTTGGTGCTCAATTCCTCAGATTGGTGGCAATCCGCTAGGGTTGTCTTCGGGAAAGACGTCATCAAAATCCTGCAAAACAGAGATAACACTGCTCGGGATGTCCGGCTCAAGGTTAGATAAACTCATAAGAGTTTCCTTATACATAATCATAATGAAAGGTTGTTCGGAAAATAAAGCTTGTTTTACCTCGCTAGCTTTCGCGAATAAGCTAGATTTCTTCACGGTTTTGCTTTCCGAAACCTTTGGCGGGATCTTACTCATGTTCTTACCTTTCTCGTGATGAACCGTAGTATCCGTCACACACACATTACCTTCCTCCTTTTGTTTCTCTCGGAGTTTTTGATCTTGGAAAATTTCTTGAGGAGTCATCGGAAGTAGAATGATTTTCTTACCTTTGAACACGAAGGAGTGTTTGTTCGTGAGACCGTCATGAGTTACCTTTCTATCGAATTGCCACGGTCGTCCTAAGAGAATGTGCCCAGCTTCCATCGGGATCACGTCGCAAAGGACCTCGTCTCCATAACTTCCTATCGATAAAGGAACAAGGACTTGTTTTGTTACCTTCATGTGGCCGACATTGTTCAACCATTGGAGATGGTACGGTCTAGGATGTTTTTGTTCCTCCAAGTTCAGCTTCTCCACAAGAGTCGTGCTTGCCACGTTAGTACAGCTCCCACCATCTACGATGAGACTACATACCTTTCCCTTCACGCGGCACCTTGTGTGGAATAGGTTCTCTCGTTGTTCTTCCTCTTTGGACCTGTCATGAACAAGTAAAGAACGTCTAGTAACGAATAACTCACCTTGTTTGGGTATTTCCGCGGGTTCCTCCACACTAGACAGATGTTCCCCATCGATTTCCTCATCGGTTTCAATCTCTCCATCCTCTCGTAATATCATGGTCCGTTTGTTTGGACAAGCGTTGGCATAGTGCCCCTTTCCTTGGCACTTGTAGCATCGGAGATCTTGATTCTTGTGGGAACTCTCACCTTTTTCATTAGGATTCCTCGGAAATGTCGGAGTGAAAGACTTATATTCGGTTCCCGGAATTCACATCCATTCTCGGCTTAAAGCTTGATTTCTCATCTCGGGAATAGCTCGATTTCATACCGGTTCCGAAAGATCGGATGTTACCTTTTCGCTTGAGTTGCTGCTCGATCAAAACAACCTTATGAAGCATGTCCTCTAACTCCACGTAATGTTCCATTTCCAAACGGTCTTGAATCTCGCGGTTTAATCCACTTAGAAATCGTGACATGGTAGCTTCTCTATCCTCGGTAACATTAGCTCGTATCAATAGAACTTCCATTTCTTGAAAGTAATCGTCGACGCTTCGACCTCCTTGAGTTAGCTTTCTCAACTTACTATGTAGCTCACGGTGATGATGACTAGGAACAAACCGTTTCCGCATGATCGTTTTCAACTCGTTCCAAGTTTCCACCGGATACTCACCATTACGTCGTCGCGATGTAACAAGTTGATCCCACCAACTAAGTGCATAGTCGTAGAATTCCGTAGCCGCAACACGTAACCTTTGAGCTTCCGTGTACTGGTTACAATCGAACACAAGCTCCACTTTCTTTTCCCACTCCAAGTAGGCATCCGGATCATTTTTCCCATGAAAAGAAGGGATCTTAAGCTTAAGACCACCGAGATTATCGGCGTCTCGACCGTGCCTAGGTCTCCTTTGGCTACTGCGGGATGAGTGTCCATCCGAGTCATGTCGTCTCCTAGTTTCCCTAGCACGTTGACGTCGTCCCCTATCTTCATTAGGTGAATGATCTTCGTAGTAGTTATCGTTGTTTCTCCTTTGGGGTCGGTTTTGCTCTTGCCCCTCGGGAACATTTTGCGGTTGATTTTGTGCCCATAGAGCACGGTTGAGTTTCTCATTCATCTCCTGCGTCTCAGTAACCATCATCCGTCTCATACAATCCGTAATTGCATGTATTTGAGCGGCATTCAAACCGGCTTGGCTAAGCGGGTCGTTTGGATCTTGTGGGTTGTTTTCTTGATTGTTGTTTTGTTCCATCGTGACCTGAAATAGAACAACAGCAAGTTAGTATGGTAAATAAAATTCAAACGGTTGATCGAAAGAATCGGAAAAGGAAAAAAAAAAAAAAAATCGCTTAGTCTTTTGGATGTTTCTCGGATTTCGGATCTCTCGGCTAACTCCTTTGGTTTGAATTTCCCCTCGGAAAATTTCTCCTCGGTTTGCTGTTTCTCCTCAGGAAATCCCTCGGATTGATTTTTCTTTCCCCGGAAAAATTTCCCTCGGTTCCTCGGATTGGTTTTCCCTCGGAAAACCCCTCGGTTCCTCGGATCGATTTTCCCCTCGGAAGAAAAAAATTCCCTCGACTCCTCGGATTCCACGGATTGCTGCTCTTGTTTCCTCGAAAAAATTCACACAAACACAGATTTAAATTGTTCTAAAAATCAAACACAATCAAACTACAATATTTTTTTTTTTTTTTTTTTTTGTTGAAAAGATCGAGTAAAACAAAAAAATTATGAATGATATATTTTTTTTTTTTTTGATTATCGATGAAACTAGACACCCTAACAATGATCTAAATGCAAAAATTAAATTTAAAACACCACTTAAATTAACCCAGAAAATCGATGAACACAAAAGAAGATGAACGGTTTTTTTTTATGCAAAAAATCGAAAGAGATGAACTAGAGATGGAACGAATTTACCGGATTGACTTGAGTGTCTCTGATACCACTTGATACGTCCTTGACCGCAAGATCTCTCAAGTGCTGGGTAGATTCGAAAATTGGGGATAATCTTTGAGGTTAATTCACGAATGAATTAAGAACAAGGCGATGGTGATCTCGGCTTGGAAACGTGGAGTAGCTAGAAAGGCGTGGGAATCACTCCCGAAAATCCTTTCGAAAACAGACTCACTATGGACGCTTCTTCACGGGGATCGGTTGAATGGTGACTCAAAAGATGGCGGAAAATCCCTTGACAAACCCAACGATTATTCTCGGAATCACTCTAAGAATAATCGAAGTTTTCTCACGAAGAACTCAAGAGAATCTCTCCCTAGAACTCGACAATGAAAAGAAGTTTTTGATAAAAAGATTGTTATTATTCTCAAAGGAATTACATAGTTTAAATAAGCAAAGAAGTCTAAAGGTCTAAGCCATTCTCGAAAATGAGAGAAGACTTCTCGAAAATGAGAGAAGAAAAGTCTAGAAAAAGATGAAAAATAAATGCTGAAATTTGACTAAGAAATTCGGATGTCCCTTGGTCTTCTTGAGGGAAATGTTGAGGGCAAGTTGCTGAGGGACACGCTGAGGGAAATGGACTTGAGGGAAGAAGTGTTCCAAGGCCTCGTTAAAAACCTTGTCACGTAAAACCCATTGGATAAAACCGGGACTAAGGAAAAGAGCACACTTGGACTTGTATCGAAACCAATGCGGTTCGAAGCACTTCCTCCTCCAAACCCACGGTCTCATTCACGTGTTGAATAAGTCCTCCTAATGCCTCCTTGAGCTTCTTCGCCTTAGCTCTCGTCAAAGGTCCTTCCGGGATGTGCAAAACTTCCTCGGGTTCAAGCTGCTCCTCGGCAAGTGTTTCCTCGGCTAAGTGAGTAACCTCCGTTGTGTCGTCTAGGATCATATCAATTCTCTTTTATATATATAGATATAATAGATAAGTCCCCGCATATATGCGGATTTGTAATTTAATATTTTATAACCCATTAAAAAAAATGAAAGACGAGAAAATGGAAATCAAAATTAGATCACCCGTGAAAATATATAATACATAAATTTAGAAACAAATTTTACGATAAAATAAATATATACCTTAGAAGAAAAATTTGGTGAAGAGATGCAGTAAATAGTTTTGGATACGATTATTGGATTTTTAATTTTTTTGGTGTGTAATTGATACACTACCAAATTGTGGTTTATATAGAGGTGATAAATTATAATTAGTTTCCTTTTATGATTAATTTCCTTAATCTAAATGGAAAAACTAAGACATGTTTTTTTATATATTAATTTTACCTTTTATGATAAATTTAATTTTTAACTTTTTAATTTTATTTTATTTAGTAACTTTATCTTTTAAAATTAAAATTTTAACTTTGAATTTTCAGAATTTTTAAGTTATTTTTTATTAACCAATTTTAAATTTTGTTCTTTGATTTTTAGCTATCAAGCGATTAATACGTACTAATCTATTTGATTTTTATTAGTCTTGCTTATGTACATAACAAAACATAATTTTCTAACATAACGAAACATAATTTCCTCTAACATAATTTTTATAACGTACATCATAAATTACCTTTTATTTTAGATAACATATAACATAATTTTGGGTATAGATAACAAAGTTATGTGAAACGGGCCGGTGTATATAACGAATATATTTCATAACATAGATCATAATTTCGATTACACAGAAGATTACCTTGTGTGTAGCGGTGTATATAACGGAGTTTTTGTTGTAAAATTGAGAAACTATCAAATTGGTTATATAGATGTGATGAATTAGAATTATTTTTCCTTATAGGATTGTATTTTTTTTTTTTAATTTCTTTAATCAAAATAGAAAATTTTGTATCTCCTTTTTTAAAACTTTAGCTTTTATCCATTTTTTTAACTTTAGCTTTTAGGATATTTGTTGGTTTAATTTTTCTTTGTTTACTTTCCTTTTTAGGATGTCAATCTATTGTTTAATTGCTTTATTATAAACATGAATGTTTTTTTTCAGTTTTTAAAAAAACTTTAAGATAAATTTCCTTAATCTAAAAGCAACTTTTATTTTCCTTATTTTTTTTTGCTAACTTTACTTTTATGATTAAATATATATTATATTTTTTCCTTTCTTTATTTTTTTTGCTAACTTTATTTTTAGGATTAAATCTATATTATATTTTTTTCTTTATTGTTAAATAGAAAAAACCTTAAGATAAATTTCCTTAATGTAAAAGCAACTTTTTTTTTGGCTAACTTTACTTTTATGATTAAGTCTAGATTATATTTTTTTCTTATTGTTAATATTATGTATCAAAATCTAATTGATAGTTTTTTTTAAACGTGCCAAAATCTAATGAATTAACTCGACACGTGTCGCGATCTTGCGAGTTACTAACTTTGAATCATTATTGTTTATATATATAGATATTTTTTGTCATCATTTTGGGCCACAACAGGCCCGCCCAATAGTTAAATACCCTGCCACATGGAGAGCATGTGGAGTCGAACTCGACAATGGTAAGATGACAGCAGAGGTGTGGCAATCGTTGGCCCACTTGCTCATTCTTAATTGTGGTTTATATAGGGGCAAATTGCTGTTTATACACCAAAATTTCGTTTTTATGACAAAAATACACTGTCTTTTCAATCAAATGTTGCGCTACACTTTCTGGGGTGGAAAATTACAGTTACCCCATTATGATCAAACAAAAAACGCGAAACCGCTATTACCATTTTAACCTTCGCGACATGTCAGACTTCTATAGAGGTCTGACATTTAGACTCTAATAGAAGTCTGATTGATTTCTCTTACCAGACTTTTATCAGATGTACTCGAGAAGTCTGATACAGATTAAAACTGTAAATTTAAATTTAAAAATTAAAACAAAAAAATTTAAAATTTTTGTTTCTACAATAATTAAATATAGACGATTTTGATGTATATAAATTAATATTTCGTAAAATTGAATCAAATTAAACAAGGTTAGTTAATTATGCATATACCTCAATAAATATTAGACTTCTCGAAGAAGTCTGATACAGATTTAATTAGCAAATTTAAATTTAAAAATTGTAAAAAATTATTTTGTTAAAAATTTCTTATACATAAATTAAATATAGACGATTTCAAAGTATTAAAATTAAATTTCTTAAAATTGAATCAAATTAAAAACATGTAAGGCAAAGTAGGTTGTAAACCTCAAAACATGCTTTGTAATGGAAAAATTTACATATAACTTTAGGGTTAGATTCATGGTTTACCAAATTTACATTTAAAATTAAAAATTTGCACATATGTGTTGTAATGTGCATATATTTCACGAATTTGATGCTTCCTAGAAGTTATGTTTTAATATTGTCACTCATAAGTGCTAAATATTAGATTTAGGGTTACTCAAACTTATCGGAGAAGTCTGAGAGAATCGGGATTTCTCAGACTTCTCAGAGATTACCAGACTTCAATTTTAACCTGATTTTTCAAAAGTCAATTGCAAAACTACACTCTCGTTGACCATATGAGTTTTATCAGATTTCTAAAGCAGTCTGAGTATACAAATCAGATCTGAAATCGACGATATGCAAAAATTCGTATGTATATCCGTTTAGAGTTTGTTTTCACCCTCGTCGAGCACCCAGAACGTCTAATATCACCAAAATTCCGCAAACCCAGTCGGGTTTTGCCGTTTTTATGCCATAATTTCCGATTTCGGTACATTTGAATCGGAAAATCAGTGGGAAAATGGGAGAATCGGAGAGAGAAGTCGCGAAAAGTGCTTACGAGCTCTATTCTTGAGCTTTAATGGCGGAAAAACGGGTTATTTACTGCATTAACTCGTCGACGATGGTGGTTGTCGTGGTTTCTCAGAATTCTCAGAGAATCGGGGTTTCTCAGACTTGTAAGAGAAGTCTGAAACATATTTAATTTGAAAATTTAAATTAAAAAATATTAAAAATTTAGTTTTTAGAAATTTTTACTACATAAATTATACATACTCATTATTGCTGTATATAAATTAAAAGTACATAAAATTTACTCAAATTGAATCATTGGAGATGAATTTGGATCTAAACACAAGTTTGCGGTTTCTCAGACTTCTCAGAGAAGTCTGAATTGTATTTAATATGAAAATTGAAATTAAAAAATTTTCATACAAATTTTTGATACATAAATTAAACATAACCATTGTAGATGTATATAAATTTAAATTACATAAAATTTAGTCAAAATGAGTGAGTATGAGATAAATTTGGATCTAAACACCATACAAGTAAGAGTTTATAATTTGGATATCATGTTCTTATCTGTATGGTTAGATTGAGAGTTTCTAAATTTTTAATTCATAATGTTTTTTCTTACATATACTGGTTAGTTTGTGATTAAGTTAAACGAATTTGATGTTTGTTATAAGTTTTCTATATAATATGATGGTATTTAAGTAGTAATTATCAAGTTTATGGTTTATCAGACTGCCATTTCAGTCTGATCATGTTCATGGTTTATCAGACTTCTTGATGGAAACCTGTGAATTAACCTGAAATAAGTTATCCTACTTGTGATTTTACCCCCATATATAAACTAAAGTTACCAATCCTAATCTGTAAAAGTCATTATCGACTCTCTCTCTCTAAAACAAGAAGAATCTCTCTCTCTCTCTAAACTCTCTCAAACATCTCTCCGGAAACCCTCCCCGTCACCGCCACCGCCGTCGTCAGCTTCTTCAGTCTGGTAATTACCTCTCCTTTTTCGCCTTCTACTCTACTTTTTTCTGCAAATTTTTTTTAGATCTATACGAAATAAGACCATTTTCCCATGTTATTTGTATAGATCTAAACAAACATATGGGTTATTTGCCTAGATCTAATTAATTCCATTTTAGATCTACTTGAAAATTACTATATTAGAAGTCTGAAAGTGAATTAGACTCGATACGAAGTCTGATACTTGAACTGATCTGAATTAGACTCGATTAGAAGTCTGAAATTGTACTTTCATTTAATTTAGGACTAAACTTATTAGATTTCTAATCAGAAAATAATAAGTTAATTCGGAAATATAGTATAAACATCAAAACACATATCGCAAAACAAATCAACAAAATATTATTTTCTCACTAAAAACATATAAATTACAAATTCAACATATTTTAATTAATAACATTTAAATTAGGTCTTATTTGTCATTTCATATTTAGTATATTACAAGATTTAATATACAAAAACTTAATTCCCCGATTAGAATCTAGTAATAATTTTGATTTAAAATACTGAGTTGACTACGTGGCAACATGAAAAAAAAAAACTATTTTACTTTTTATATATGGCCTATATATATTGTACAATAATATTACAATACTTTAAATTACAATACTATATATATTGTACAATAATATTACAATACTTTAAATTGTACAATAATATTTAGGACTAAACTTATTAGATTTCTAATCAGAAAAATAATAAGTTAATTCGGAAATATAGTAATCTCGGGATGAATATTTGATAGCACATAGTAATCCCGGGATGAATATTTGATAGCACATAGTAATCCCGAGATGAATAGTAATCCCGGGATGAATAGTAACCACGGAGAAGAACCAACCTCGTCTAAACTAAAGGAGAACACTCGGAGTGAATAGTAGTCTTAAGATGAATAGTGTTCCGAAATGAATAGTTATTCGGGTATCCATTCGGTTCTCGGTTCGGACTACCCAGTGGATATTACTTTTGTAAACTCGGTACCTCCGGTTTGGATTTCTGAACCGTTCTAGGAATTTAAGCTGTTAGATTCATGGTTTACCAAATTTACATTTAAAATTAAAAATTTGCACATATGTGTTGTAATGTGCATATATTTCACGAATTTGATGCTTCCTAGAAGTTATGTTTTAATATTGTCACTCATAAGTGCTAAATATTAGATTTAGGGTTACTCAAACTTATCGGAGAAGTCTGAGAGAATCGGGATTTCTCAGACTTCTCAGAGATTACCAGACTTCAATTTTAACCTGATTTTTTAAAAGTCAATTGCAAAACTACACTCTCGTTGACCATATGAGTTTTATCAGATTTCTAAAGCAGTCTGAGTATACAAATCAGATCTGAAATCGACGATATGCAAAAATTCGTATGTATATCCGTTTAGAGTTTGTTTTCACCCTCGTCGAGCACCCAGAACGTCTAATATCACCAAAATTCCGCAAACCCAGTCGGGTTTTGCCGTTTTTATGCCATAATTTCCAATTTCGGTACATTTGAATCGGAAAATCAGTGGGAAAATGGGAGAATCGGAGAGAGAAGTCGCGAAAAGTGCTTACGAGCTCTATTCTTGAGCTTTAATGGCGGAAAAACGGGTTATTTACTGCATTAACTCGTCGACGATGGTGGTTGTCGTGGTTTCTCAGAATTCTCAGAGAATCGGGGTTTCTCAGACTTGTAAGAGAAGTCTGAAACATATTTAATTTGAAAATTTAAATTAAAAAATATTAAAAATTTAGTTTTTAGAAATTTTTACTACATAAATTATACATACTCATTATTGCTGTATATAAATTAAAAGTACATAAAATTTACTCAAATTGAATCATTGGAGATGAATTTGGATCTAAACACAAGTTTGCGGTTTCTCAGACTTCTCAGAGAAGTCTGAATTGTATTTAATATGAAAATTGAAATTAAAAAATTTTCATACAAATTTTTGATACATAAATTAAACATAACCATTGTAGATGTATATAAATTTAAATTACATAAAATTTAGTCAAAATGAGTGAGTATGAGATAAATTTGGATCTAAACACCATACAAGTAAGAGTTTATAATTTGGATATCATGTTCTTATCTGTATGGTTAGATTGAGAGTTTCTAAATTTTTAATTCATAATGTTTTTTCTTACATATACTGGTTAGTTTGTGATTAAGTTAAACGAATTTGATGTTTGTTATAAGTTTTCTATATAATATGATGGTATTTAAGTAGTAATTATCAAGTTTATGGTTTATCAGACTGCCATTTCAGTCTGATCATGTTCATGGTTTATCAGACTTCTTGATGGAAACCTGTGAATTAACCTGAAATAAGTTATCCTACTTGTGATTTTACCCCCATATATAAACTAAAGTTACCAATCCTAATCTGTAAAAGTCATTATCGACTCTCTCTCTCTAAAACAAGAAGAATCTCTCTCTCTCTCTAAACTCTCTCAAACATCTCTCCGGAAACCCTCCCCGTCACCGCCACCGCCGTCGTCAGCTTCTTCAGTCTGGTAATTACCTCTCCTTTTTCGCCTTCTACTCTACTTTTTTCTGCAAATTTTTTTTAGATCTATACGAAATAAGACCATTTTCCCATGTTATTTGTATAGATCTAAACAAACATATGGGTTATTTGCCTAGATCTAATTAATTCCATTTTAGATCTACTTGAAAATTACTATATTAGAAGTCTGAAAGTGAATTAGACTCGATACGAAGTCTGATACTTGAACTGATCTGAATTAGACT
>PKML01050598.1:149860-170190 GCA_002933935.1 Eutrema yunnanense
TGATTCAGCTTTCTCTTTATTTTCATGTATTATCTCTTTACTTCCTTATTTTCTTTGACAAATTGTGGTACTGCAGGCCCTTTGTAACATTAAGGTTCTTGAAGAGTATTTGGTGCACAATCGGCATCAATTTGCTGACAACCTGGAAGAACAAGTTCCTTCTGCACTACAGAATTTCTTTACCGCCTTTGTCTCGAACCCGATAAAAGAAGAAGGACTCCACAGTTACCTCCGGGGCAACTTACTTACTTCCCTAGAAGAAGTTCATTCCATGGTTTGTGCGGATAAATATAAGCTTCTAAGCTCCTTGATTGTTTTCGTAAATGTCATTCTGGTTTTTCACTCTTTTCAGTCAAGTGATGCTGCTGAGCTACTTGTATCCATCCTTGAGTCTTGGCATTGCTGGAAAAGTCGAGAAGGAGAAAGCTTGGTAACTCTCCTTTTTACACTGGAAGAATATGAAAGAATGAGTTGTAGGAAATGCAGAAGGAAGCCAAATTATCCAGAGCAAAGTTCTCATGGCATTGTTATGGCTGCAGATTCGATCAGACACTTGAAGGTATGTTTCATTTATTTCCATTATTGTATTTACTACAGAAACTGGTACTACCCACTCATGAAAGTGTTATGTGGTTATATGTAGTGTGATTTTGGGAATATAAAGTTTGTGGACATCCTTAAGATGATCCGCATGAAAGATAAAATGTTATGTGACATTAAAACCGGAGGTTGTGGAGCGGCAAACTTTGTTCATCACATAATAAATAGATGCCCGCCTATCTTCACAATCGGTAAGTTGTGACCATAATTTTAATCTTATCTACTCATTTTATTTATTGTGCTGGTGTTTTGTGGGTTCGCAACATTAGTGTTGCAATGGGAGAAGGACGAAACTGGAAAGGAAATATCTGAAACAATCAAGGCTTTGGACTGGGAGATAGATATCAGCAGGCTATATGAAGGCTTAGAACCAAACACTAAGTACCGGCTTGTGTCAATGGTAAAATCTGAGACATGGTCACAATTGTTTGTCCTATTGCTCTTCTGTTACAGACTCAGAATATAGGAAATGCAGGTTAGCTGTGGTGAAGAAGAAGAACACTTCTGCCTAGCTTATAAAAACAACCGGTGGATCAGTCTCAAACATGAAGCATTAACAGAAGAGGTCAGACGAAACAGTTGTCTTTGTCTTTCTCGAGTTGAACTGTGAACCTAGATTGGTCAGACATTATTGATGTGTGGTGATGCTCTATAGGATGTTGGTAACTGGAAGAGTGTGGTCAGTTTCTGTGGAGAAAGGAAGGTTCGACCAGAGATTCTGTTCTATGAAGCTGCTGGATCGATGGCCTAACCAGTAAAAGAAATGTTATCAATATGTTCCAATTCAGCATTGATGTAAAAAACAATGACATGTTCCAATTCAAAAGAAGTTTTGTTCTTGGTTCTTATATGAAGCTTGAGAAACGAAGTTGAGTTGAGAGACCTTTAATCATCAAAGCTACGTTAGTGTGAACTTTTGTAGTGGCCACAAATAAAATAAATTGCATCCAATTAATAGCATCACGGAGTTGATAAAAGATTTGTTTGTGATTGTATCATATCACTTGTTGGCAAATGCCTTTTTCATCATAAGAATTAAAACAGTTTTTTCTTTACTAGACAATGTTTGTTATTGTTTCTGAACATGAGACTTTTGTTTAGAATTTGTGGTTTCAAGAGAAGACAATATCAAAAGAAGTTGTGTTCCCTTTGGAAACTACATTTGGTTCCGCTACACAATATCCTTATCATGTACATACCAAGCAACACGAGAGCCTTCTCAGCTTCAAAACAGACAAAAAAGGGCAAATCTGCACACACAATCTTTCTACTACCATTGCTTTACAATTTTTGTGGATCTCTGCTTGTTCACAATCTTCTCCCTCTGCTTAGCCTGCAATTCAAGTATGTGGAATTGAGAAAACACACACATAAGAAAACAAAACACATAATCAATTATGCAGTCGAAGGAGCTTACATTTTCGAAAAATAGAATCTCAGGTCGCATATTCAGTTCTACAAAAGTGCTGAGAACACTACCCCAGTCTCCAATAACCTGGACAAGCAACATACATCACTCAGTCAGTCACAGATCGAGTAACTTGCTTGTATTACAAAAAGAATGTCTAAGCTTTACCTCTTCCTCAGTACCAAAATGTCTGACCCATATCTCGTTTTCATAAGCTACACAATTGTATTGATCTCCATGCAAACAAACCTGAATATTAACATTATCTTCAGTTGAAAACTTAAATGGAACTAAAACAAAATAGAAACTCTGCACTTACCATCGACACAAGATGGTATTTGGTGTCTGGACAGTCACCTTCATATTGGTATATCCCACTAATATCTATTTCAATCGCCAGAACAGAAATTGTTTCGTATATCTCTTCTTCAGTTTCATTGTTCTCCCACTCAAGAGCTTAACAACACCAGAGATAAAAAAAATTGCTCAAAACTACTGCATTCTGTTGCTTATGCCTAATGACCAATTAACTTATCATAGACATCACTTACCAATTGTGAAAACAGATGGAAGTTTATTTATCACAGAGCTAAACAGTAGTGAAGTTTGTTTCCCACATCCTTCTTTTTCGCAATGCATCTCTAAGCTGTTCCTGATGACCTTAAGGATATCCTTCAACGAGAAATGCTCGAATGCAGACTGTGATGATAACCAAAAACAGTTTCTAGCTTCATTCATGGATTCTTGTTCGATTAAAAGATAAGGAAAAAGATGACTTTGCCTTGGTTTCTCTGAGTGTATTTGCAATGATGATTATACCATAAGAACGTTCAGGTGGATATTCTTTATCCATTTTGCATCTGTTGCAATTCACTTTTACCAGTTCGTAGACTTCGAAGTGACGATTCCAGCGAGGCAGATGCTCCAAGACGGTTAGTAAAATCTCAGAAACGCAATTTTCTTCCTGAAGAGCAGAGAAGAAGAAACAATGAAGCTTGAGAAAGAGTAATTAACCAGAGACAAAAAGGTGTAAAGGTAAGAGAAGAGACCAGAGGGCTTAGATTGTTGAGAAAGAGATCATGAAGTCCGCCTAAATAATATTCTGCGAATCGCTGATGTGTTTCTTGACAAATGACAATCAAGACATCGCTTAAGAAAACCCTAATCTTTCGCAGAGACTGCACAATCACATTCTTGAGAACTTAAAATCAAAGAAACAAGATCGAGAAACATATATTCATACTGAACAATCACATTCTTGCAAAACCTTGAGAATCATATCAAGAGCTGAAACACAAGTGGCGCTCGGTTTCTCTTGAGATTCCTCTGGTTTCATTGGCTCAGAAGCGTGGCTGAAAGATCTATGAAAAATAGGTAAGCCACCAAGAAGACGAACTTGAGAGAATTTCTGTGGAAAAAAGCAAAAATATAATCGGAGAAGAATAATTTTACAACTTACGGATCTATTTTCTGGTCAATTTCTTTGTCTTTCTCCATGATCACGGTTGAAATAGGCGATGCTTATTGTTAAATCTCGGAGAAAACAACAATGGCGTTTTTCTATTTACTTTCTCTAGATATTCTCGAGAAAGAAAAACAAAGAGACAGAGAGAAAATGGACAAAGAATTGAGGAGGAGAAGACCAAAGAAGGCAACTGTTTGATTGAAGCTGTGATCTTCAGAGTCGGTTCTTATGTTCACGTGAGGGTCACACGATATACATTATGAAAAGAGCGCGAAAATTGATTGAAGCTGTGATCTTCTGCCACTAGTAACCGTATATCTCGTGGATTACGGTATTGTGAACTTTTGACAAACACTTGGTGGGCACATATATTACTTTTGGCAGAGAAATTAATGGTTGCCTAGTCGGTAACTTGATTACTTAATGGAAAGAGAGATTAGCTTCGTAAAAATTAAGAAGAAAAAAAAGTAGTGGCTTCGTAGAGAAGAATATGGAGTGAAAATAAAAAAAAACCAGAAATGTTATTTTATATTTATACTAGATAAGTACCCACATATATGTGCGGATTTGTAATTTAATATTTTATAACCCGTGAAAAAGATTAAAAACGGAAAAATGGAAAACAATATTAGATCACCCGTAAAAATATATAATAATACATAAATTTAGAAATAATGTTTCCGATGAAATAAATATATATCTTGAAAAAAATATTTGGTGAAGCATATGTAGTAAATAGCTTTGGATACGATTATTGGACTATTATTTTTTGGTGTGTAATTACTTACTACCAAATTGTGGTTTATATATATACTAGATTAGGACCCACATATATGCGGATTTATAATAAAATATTTTATAACCCGTGAAAAAAAACTAAAAATGAAAAAAAAAATTATATCATCCATGAAAATAAATAACATACAAATTTAGAAACAAAGTTTCCGATAAAATAAATATATAGTTATATATTATGAAAGAAGAATTTGGTGGAGCATATACAACAAACAACTTTGGAAACGATTATTGGACTTTTGATTTTTGGTATGTAATTGACATATATAACCAAATTATTTATATAGATGTGAGAAATTAGAGTTTTTTTTTTTAGGATTAGTAATTCATTGTTTTTCTTTCCTTTATTTAAATAGAAATTTTTTTTCCCTTTTTTATTAACTTTGAATTTTAGGATAAATATAAATTTTGTAATTTTTTAAGTAACTTTAAATTTTAAGATTATGAATCGATTATTAATTTTTCCAAATTTTGATGTTTTCCTTTTTTTATATTTTTTTGTTAAGTAACTTTACCATTTATGATTATTGATCGATTATTAATCTTTCCAAAATTTTATGTTTTTTTATTAATTGGTTATTAATCGATTTTAATTTTTTTTTCATTATAAATTTTTGATTTTTCCTCTTTTTATTAACTTTAGCTTTTATGATCAATTTACATTTTCTATTTTCCTTTTTTTTGTTTAGTAATTTTACCTTTTAAGATTATGAATCAATTATAAATTTAGTAATTTTTTTTGGGAAATTTTTTAACACATATTTGATCAATTGACTTGACACGTGTCGCGATCATGTGAGTTGACAACTTTAAAATATTTTTTTTAATCTTTAGTTTATAGGATATTTGTTGGTTTAATTTTACTTTGTTTACTTTCCTTTTTAGGATGTCAATCTATTGTTTAATTTATTTATTATAAACATTAATTTATTTTTTTCATTGTTTAAAAAAAAATTTTAGATAAATTTTCTTAATCTAAAAGTAACTTTTATTTTTGCTAACTTTACTTTTAAGATTAAGTCTAGATTATATTTTTCATTTATTGTTATAAAAAACAATTTAAGATAATTTCCTTAATCTAAAAGCAACTTTTATTTTCCTTTTTTGTGCTAACTTTACTTTTTGAATTAAGTTTAGATTATATTTTTTCCTTTATTGTTAATATTATGTGTCAAAATCTAATTGATAGTTTTTTTACATGTGTCAAAATCTAATAGATTAACTCAACACATGTCACGATTTTGCGAGTTACAACATTTGAATCATTCTTTTTTTTTTAACTTTAGTTTTTAGGATATTTGTTGGTTTAATTTTAGTTTGTTTACTTTCCTTTTTATGATGTCGATCTATTGTTTAATTGTTTTATTATAAATATTAATTTGTTTTTTTCATTGTTTTATTTTTTTAAGATAAATTTCTTTAATCTAAAAACAACTTTTTCCCTCTCTTTTTTTTTTGCTAACTTTACTTTTAGGATTAAGTCTAGATTTTATATTTTTTTTCTTTATTGTTAAAAAAAAGAAGAAGATAAATTTACTTAATCTAAAAAAAACTTTTATTTTACTTTTTGTGCTAACTTTACTTTTAGGATTAAGTCTATATTATATTTTTTTTTCTTTATTGTTAATGTTATGTGTCAAAATCTAATTAGTAATTTTTTTTACATATGCCAAAATCTAATGGATTAACTCAACACGTGTCACGATCTTGCGAGTTACTACATTTGAATCATTCTCCTTTATATATATAATAATATACTAGATAAGTCCCCTCATAGATGCGGGTTTGTAATTTAATATTTTATAACCCGTTAAAAAAATGAAAGACGAGAAAATGGAAATCAAAATTAGATCACCCGTGAAAATATATAATACATAAATTTAGAAACAAATTTTACGATAAAATAAATATATACCTTGGAAGAAAAATTTGGTGAAGAGATGCAGTAAATAGTTTTGGATACGATTATTGTATTTTTAATTTTTTTGGTGTGCAATTGATACACTACCAAATTGTGGTTTATATAGAGGTGATAAATTATAATTAGTTTCATTTTATGATTAATTTCCTTAATCTAAATGGAAAAACTAAGACATGTTTTTTTATATATTAATTTTACCTTTTATGATAAATTTAATTTTTAACTTTTTAATTTTATTTTATTTAGTAACTTTATCTTTTAAAATTAAAATTTTAACTTTGAATTTTCAGAATTTTTAAGTTATTTTTTATTAACCAATTTTAAATTTTGTTCTTTGATTTTTAGCTATCAAGCGATTAATACGTACTAATCTATCTGATTTTTATTAGTCTTGCTTATGTACATAACAAAACATAATTTTCTAACATAACGAAACATAATTTCCTCTAACATAATTTTTATAACGTACATCATAAATTACCTTTTATTTTAGATAACGTATGACATAATTTTGGGTATAGATAACAAAGTTATGTGAAACGGGCCGGTGTATATAACGAATATATTTCATAACATAGATCATAATTTCGATTACACAGAAGATTACCTTGTGTGTAGCTTATGTGTAGCGGTGTATATAACGGAGTTTTTGTTGTATAATTGAGAAACTATCAAATTAGTTATATAGATGTGATGAATTAGAATTATTTTTCTTTATAGGATTGTATTTTTTTTTTTAATTTCCTTAATCAAAATAGAAAATTTTGTATCTCCTTTTTTAAAAATTTTGTATCTCCTTTTTTAAAAATTTTGTATCTTCTAGCGGTTTAATCCCTAAACCTCCTTCCTCTTTTGGTGTGCAAACAAATGCCCATGAGACCTTTCCCTTTTTTGAGTTTAGGCTTGGTCCAGACCATAAGAAAGCCTTACAAAGCTTTTCGATTTCTACAATACAAGCCTTTGGAAGTCTGAAAGCCGCCATCCAGAAGTTTGTTAAGCTAAAAATCACGGAGCGTAACAATTGCAGCCTGCCCCCGAAGGATAGATGCTTTACTGTCCAGGAAACCAGTTGCAGACGAATTTTCTCTATCAATGGCAGGTAATCGGAAGTTGTCATCCTTCTTGTTAACAAGGGGAGGCCTAAATACCGTACATGTAGAGTTCCAAACTCAAATGGAAATTCACTTAGAATCTCGTTTTTCAAATCCTCATGAATTCCAGCCATATAAACCGTTGACTTCTCGATACTAATATGGAGACATGAGTGTGTAGCAAAGTTCTCAAAAACCTCCAATGTCCCCACTATAGAGCGCTTATCACCTTCCACAAACACCAATAAATCATCAGCAAAACACAAATGGGTAAGGTTCATGTTTTGACAGCCTGGGTGAAAGCCGATTTTCTTCCTATATGCAGCCTTGTCCAATTTCTTGGATAGGACATTCATACAAATCACAAACAAGTAAGGTGACTAAGAACATCCCTGCCTGAGACCTCTTGCACTTCCAAAGTAACCAGCCAGTTCCCCATTAACCTGAACCAAGAAGGAAGCAGTAGTTATACACAGTTTTATCCAATGTATATACTTTTCTGGAAAGTCCAATGCCTTCAAGGTATTTAGCAAGAAATCCCACTACACTGAGTCAAAAGCTTTAGAGATATCTATCTTCATCGCACACCTCACTGAAATATCTTGCTTGTGATAGTCCTTTACCAGCTCCGTTGCTAGTAATAAATTCTCCATCAACAATCTGTCTTTAATGAAAGCGGATTGGTTCGGCGTTATAAACTTCGGGAGAATGATTTTGAGACGGTTTGCTAGAATCTTCGATGTAATTTTATAGAGAACATTGCAGCACGAGATTGGTCTATAAACTTTCATTGATTTCGCCTCTTTCTTCTTTGGAATGAGTGCCAAAATAGTCGAGTTAACCGCCTTAGGTAGAAATCCCAATCAAAAGAAAGACTAAACTGCAACTAAAACTATAACATCCTTCCCTACTACAGACCATCTCTCTTTGAAGAACTCAATGGTAAATCCATCTGGGCCCGGTGACTTTTCTTTAGGCATAGTAAACAAAACCCGCTTTATTTATACCTCATTAACTTCATAAGTAAACGCTTATCCGCTTCACCACATTGAAACCGTACTAATTCTTGTAAATCTTCAACACTCCAAGAGGTATAGTCCACAAGGTTATGGTTCATGAACTCCTCAAAATACATTACAGCTTCACTCTTGATTCCATCCCCATCTGAAACCGTCGACCCATCCAGAGTTGTAACCTCGCATATTTTATTCCTCAAAACCCTCGTCTTAATTGCGCAAAAGAAAGCCTTTGTGTTTTGATCCCCCGACTTTAACCAGAACAATTTGGATTTCAGCCTCAAATATTTCTCTTCGATATCAGCTAGTCGATTCCAACGATCATAAGCTAGCCGTTCATTCTCAACAACATGACTAGTAGGGTGTCTCATTGTTTCCTCTTGCCTGTCACAAAGAGTTTGATATGCTTCCTTCGTTCTCTTTGTCAAATCACAGAACATGTCCCTACCCAATTTTCTCAGGATTGGCTTTAGTCCTTTTAGCTTCTTAGATAATCGAAATAAAGCTGAAGTGGAATGGAAAAGATTGTGAGTACTTTCCCAATGCTGCGAAACCTGTTCTACATACCCGGGGTGAGTAACAATTGAGTTTGTGAATTTGAAATGCCGTTTTACCATTTGCTCCTTTTCCTTAATATAAAACCGGCATCTTGAATGATCCGAACAGCCACCCGACTCAGATACACAATAAGATTGTGCGTGTGTAACCATCCACTCTCGATTCACTAGAAATCTATCCAGCTTCTTATTGATCACACCCTCATTTCTCTTGTTACACCAACTTGTAGAACTTTTACACAGAGCCGTCATTCATATTTCGACGGATTCAAACGTGAAACACGTAAATCAAAAATATAAAATAAACTATTATTTTTAATTTAAAGAGATTAATTTTTTTTTTGAAGCAATAATTATACTTAATTTTATTACCATCGTAGGAAAAAGTTCGTACAAAAACGGTAGAAAATAATTCGTAGAAAAACGGTAGGAAATAGTTCTTAGGAAAACAGTAGAAAATATTTCATAGGAAATTAGTAGAAAATAATTCGAAGAAAAACGGTAGAAAATAGTTTCCTATCAAATATACTGGTAGGAAAACGCTCAAATAGTATTGGTCGATAAATTGTAGAAAATAGTTTTCCTACCTATATTTTGATAGGATATCGGTTGGAAATTTCCTATCATTTTCCTACCAATAATTCTGATGAATTTTCCTACGATAAGTAAGGAAATAGTTACCCATTACCATCTTTTAAATTTTTTTATTTTATCTTAAATGTAATTTTTTGTATTTCATAGATTTCATTTTTTGCTATTTGAATATTAAGAAACTTTACTAAGAATATATGCGTGATTAAATAATAAAAATGGTAAAATAATATAAAACGATTGTTTACGTTTTATGTAAGGAGAATTCTCGTTTAAATACATACTAGGATTTAATCCGCGCTATAACGCGGAGTAATGTTTTCTTAAAATTTGTTTTGAAATTTAAGAAAAATTATTTTGATTTTTTTTTGTATTTAATCATATGCCTAATTAATGATTATAGATAGAGCTGTCAATCGAGACTAACCTGTTTACTTAAACCATTTTGCAATGGACTAAAATATAAACTTAAACTTACACATAGTCAAATAAAAATATAACAAACCATAGTTAACTTTCAAAGACAAAATTATATTATTTAGTAAATTGATTATACCATCAATCTTAAAAACTAAAAACTAATATTTTGACTTATGAGATCCGCTTTTATGGGCATTTGAAAATTAAAATCATAACTCGTCCCATGATTGGCTAACCCGCTTACATAACCTATTTTTGCGGTGGACTAAAATATTATTCGGAATAACCCGCAAAGAACTACAATCTTGAAAACATCAACTCTAATATGCACCGCTTAATGACTCTTAATTTTGTGGTAAGTCCACAAACTCTTTAAAAAAAAAAAAATTTGTGTCTAACTCTTTATAATAACAGTAAAATATTTCTCTTATCCCCGAAGAAGCTGTTCCATTCAGATCGATGTACGGAGAGTTTCCAACTTCCTCTGGCTAAGATTGATGGCTTCGATTTTTCCATTCAGATCGATGTACGGAGAGTCAAACTTCCCATTGAAATCCCCCTGCAATTTCTCTTATCCCCGAAGAAGCTGTTCCATCATGAGTTCCATCTTATTCTCTGTGGATTTTGGAGAAATGGGTTGGTACGAAGAGTTCCCGTAATTGCGAGTGTTTGTTGAAGTTTCGGTTGTTGTTGTACCCAAATTGCTGACCCTGAAATCCAGAACCACCAACGTAGTTAACATCCTCCACTTCATTCCCACCGATATTATCGACTCCATCAGCAAAGTGTACAATCTTCTTCGACTTTCCGATCATAAAATCCAGCTTTGCCTGAACGTCAGCAATCTGTGAACCATCAACTCCTCCGGCTAGCTTCTTTCGCTCGAAATCAACATTCTTGGTGCTATTGCTAGATGCCAAGTTCTCAATCAGCACAACCGCATCATCTGGATATCCGGTGTTGAAGTTCCCATTACTCGCAGCATCCATACCCATCTGGTACCTCCAATCAACCCCTCTGTAGAAAATGTCCAGCAGCTGAACCTGAGTGAACCCATGGTGCGGACAATCTCTCTGATAAGAAGTGAAACGAATCCAAGCAGATTTGAATGCCCTGAGCATATTGAGAGATCTTGTTCCTGAGCTCTTCGGATCTCGCATCATCATAGAAGTTGTTCAGGAATGCATTCTTCATCTCCTCCTATGTAGTTAGTGAACCAGGAGTCAACTACTTCAGCCAATAAGCAGCATCTCCACCGAGAGAGTATGGGAAAAGTTTGCAGAAAAGGTACTCATTGGGCACTCCATTGTACTTCATACCAGTGACCAAATCCTCGAACCTCTTGATATGATCCATGGGATGCTCATGAGGTATGCCATGGAAAGGGTTCTGACTTACAAGAGCGTAATACACATGTTTCAGCTCGAAGTCATTCCTCTGAAAAGTTGGGATGCGAATCGCTGCTCGATTGGCATAGAACTGATCAGGTCTGTTGTGCTCACCAAGTGTTCTACCTCGATCAACCCCAGCATTTCCAACGTTGGCACGCCCAACTGGCACGATAATCTGACCAACAACAGCAGGAGGGACAATGACGTTTCCAGCTTCATCAAGTCGATGCCCTCTCTCATTGCACACTTGACCCTCTTGGTCTCTCAGAACTCCAGCTTCATCAGCTCTTAATACCACTGGGTTGTTCATCCCTGATGGCTTATTTGCTTTTCTGTTTGCACGTTCCAAACTCACACCTGTAACACACTAGGCAAAGCATGTAAGTAACAAAAACACGTTGAGTATCGATCGATACCAAGTGGTGTCGATTGATATCAACAAAGAAAAGCGTCGAGTGTCGACCGATACTAGGCAGTTGTTGCAGTATAGCTAGGGGTCGAACCACAAAGACTCAGAGAGATCGTGCAATAGATTGTATAGTGTCAAATCAAGCTAAGCAATTTAGATGAAACAAAAACAGTAAACAGTAAACAGTAAACGAGTTGTTAATTCAGTTGGGGGAAATATAGGCTCAGGGTATTTCTCAGGAAATCAATGAATGCAGATAAACTAACTAATCAGGATTCAGATTTAGCGCAGTTCTTGAACTCAAATCACTAAGGTATAATTAACCAACTGTCGTTGCGAGAATTATCTAAATCTAAATCCTAGGAATTCCAAATCTCTTTGCGAATCCTAAAGTCTAAATCAGCTTTAATACCGAGTTTGATATGTTCACAAATCAATTAAACCAAATCTCTTTGCGAATAATCAATTTGCTCACCTAAGGTTCTATCAGGTAATTAATCGCACTGTTGTGCCTAATCAATTATCCTAAGATCTAAGTTCCAGATTCGTCAACCTAGAATTAGCTTTGAACACAACCTAAAGCGAAGAACTATTTCAGATGGTGAATCCTTAATAAACTAATCAACCTAGCAATTAGAGAAAACCCTTATGAGAACCCTGAACCTAAAGTGGATCTACTCAGACATGGAGGAATAAAACAACATGATTGAATAGATCATCAAAGAAATCAAATAACAAAACAGGAGTTCAGAGTTGTCTCTCCCAAAAACCAGAGAAGAATCAAAGTAGCAAAAATAAAGCAATAGAAAATAAAGCATAGCCAACAAAGTGGCTGTAAAATCCCTATAAATAACCTAAATCACGTTTTGGGACTTCTTGTAATTATTAAAGACTTCTGGACAAAATTGCAATTCTTCAACTCTTCATTAAAGTCGCGGGTCGTGTCTTGCTGCGATGGGTGTCGATCGATACCAAGGGGTATCGATCGATGCTCGACGTGAAATCTGGTACTCAGCAACACGAACTTCAACTTTGCTCCAAACTGCTCCAGAAAGCTCCAATTCTCTAATTATGCTCCAAACGTGCTAAGACCTGTAAAAGACTCTAAAACACTACGAAATAGCATAAATGATCTATAAAACAAACTTATATCATGGCCTAAAAGGGGTGAAAACCATGATATATCAGGTAGAACGAACCAGTCCCTAAGTGAGGAACACTTGGGGATGTGGTACTAATTCCGTTACTTCCAAGTGGCATGGTAGGTGTCGGTGTTAGCGAAACACCTTGTGACATTGGTGTTCGTAATTCACCTTGTGGTGGAGGAACTTGCATTCTTACTACCTCTAAGCGGAGCTCAACAAATGATTGGGCCAATGCTGCTTAATCTGAAACAACTTTTTCAAGGTTTTGGTTCATCGTGATCATTTCCCCTTCTAAGACTACGGTAAGATCAGTGGTGATCATATCCACGACTTCACGCAATAATGCATGTTCTTCCATGGTGGTTCTTATGCGTTGTGTTTAGATTTGCCTATCCTACACCTTCTAGTAGCAAACTGCTATAGCTGGAAATATAACTGTCAAAATTTGTAAATAGGAATAAACGGGGGAATTTGGCTTATCTTTAAGAAAAGAATTACTGAGGGACTATCGAGCATTAACAGTAAGTTTTTTGCTCGATGAGATTAACCAGAACTTGGAAGTGATTTGGACAAGGTTTTTGCGGAGTGAACTGAATTAGTATTGCGATTCCCGAGAGTGATTTACAAGAACAAAAACAAAGAAAAGACAAGTGTTTGAGTCTAGAGTTAAGTTGTAGTTGAGAGTGGTGTAGAGAGTTGGATTATGTTCCTTGCCTTTGTCTTTGTTTTATTCTCCGAGATCGTGCTTAACGTCTCCATTTACTCCGCCTGATTCGCTATGAATGGTATTTAATCATGAAGATCCGGCCGTTACGTTTATGAGTCTTAGTTAACTGGTTTGGATGAGCCATTGGTCTCGTCGGGGTTGACTAACGGTTCACCATTTAATCCCTTTTGACCATAGACTTTCACTCTGGTGGGCTTTTTAGCTCGGCCCGCGATCTCAATTACTCTTTTGACCCCGTCTGGTTTCTTTGACTCCATCAGGCCTTTTTGATCATTGGTTTAGTGGGCCCAATTTACTGGGCCAGGATTTTAACCCCCACAGTAATTACTCACCAAATAAAGTTCATTTTCCTAAATGACTCATTAAATAATAATATAGAGATGTCCCATGTTTCCTGAGACACTTCGAGATTAACCCTAATATTCTACTGCAAGAGCACATCAATCGAAATAGCATTTTAGGGATCAAATCCACAAGAACCAAGTGTAACACTACGACAATGCAAGATAAAAGTAAATCTAAGACGAATGACAATTTTTGTGGTTTTGTAATTTCTAAAGACTAAAAACGGCAATGTAAACAATATAAATTCAATAAGGAAGAGCGTTATGTCTTCGGGTAATTCACAGTAATCCTAATCTCACTAAACAGATTATCGAACATTGAATGAATTAAGAACCGTTCTCAACTCAAACATGAATTTATAGCTAACCCACTGTCGTGGCACTAACTACTATGCCTAACAACCTAAGTATCTAAACTGTCATTTGACCTTAGAATTCAAAGCACACATTAAAGTTCAGGTTTAATAAGTTCACAAATCGCCTTAGCATTAGCTTTCATTGGCTAAGGACGATTTGCTCATCTAAGTTCTTTCAGGAAATCTAAAACACTTTTTATGAATAGATTAATCCTAAGATTATAAACTAGGTGATGAATCTATATTAAGCCTTCATTTCAACAATAGATGAAGAAATCTATGTAATTCCCTATTCTAACAGATATGTTTCAGTGATTCATGAAAATCCTTTGAAAACCCTAAAACCTAACTATGAAACTACTCAGACACAGTAACAGAGAAAACAAAGAGAGATGAAGAAAAACTCATGATCAAATAAAATAAAATTCCAAAGGGGTTCAGAAATCTTCTCAAGAGATGTAGAGTCAGAGATTCTTCTCCGCGAAGCTTACAAAGTGATTAAGCCAAAAAGTCTGAATAAAAGAAAGTGTATCCGCAACAATGGTTAAAAACTATAATAAATAGGTCTAAACACGTCCTCCACGAAATCTCAGGCAAAACCGGGTCAAAATAAGTGAAAACCGATATTTCATTTTCTTAAGCGTCACTAAACCGGTCGGTCTGGGTGAGGATCGATCGATCCTAGGATGGATGGATCGATCGAAATTGTTTCTGGAAACCTGCAGGAAAAAGATCAATTGATCTAAAAGTGGATCGATCGATATGTCCCTTCTTTCTGCACATGCTTCTTCTGCTCGGCAGACTGGACTGTCTTCACAAAATCTGGCATAACTTCCGATCGCACCGTTGGAATGGACTCAAACCGCTTCCAAATGAAATCTCACCCAATGAACTGTCTTTCGAAAAAATTTGAACTCGACCATCGGTGGAAAATCTTCAACGAAAGCCAAACTTCTGACGTCTCTACATAATCTCCATATGCTCGTTTTCACCCAAAATGGCTCTTTTTCTCCCAAAGTGACCTAAAATCTGAAAAGACTCGATAAAGGAGTAAAAGAATCTAAGAAAAACTTTTGGCTCGATAAAAGACACAAGAATAAATGTTAGAAACCGGAAAAAACACATTTTATCATTTCTAGAGACAATAGTCCTCATCAGATGAATGACTTGGTACCAGTGTCATTCTGATTTGTCGAATGATCACTTGGACTTTTAGTCATCAGCTTCACCTCATAAACTGTTATTGTGTGGCTAATTCCCAACATTCTTTTGTCCGTATCACCTATCACAACTAAGAGATGACCAATCATAAGCCAATTATCAAAACAGAAGAACGTCGAGGCACCTTCACGAACCTCTGATCTGATAATTGTGGCTCATAACAGTCTCATTTTTAGTATTTTTTGCTATATCCAAGAACCTCTTGTCGATTTCTCTGGAATATCCCAAAACGATGAATGGCGGAGAAGATATTCTTGAGTCCAATCAACTCGTAGAGAACATGAATTCTCAAATAACCGCCATATAAGCTTGAGAGGAAAAAAAAACACATGCAGAATCATACATTCGTCGAATGCCAAGTCCTCCTTCTTTCTTAGGAACACAAACATCTTCCCAAGCAACTTTAGTTTTTGTGGTAACCTAGGAGATCTAGACCAAATAAATGCAGCGCACATACCTTCGGTTGTAGAAAAACATCTCTTCACGTTTGTAGTAGTAGTGATTACCGATTGTATGAGTTGAAGTCTATCGGAGAAAGACAACGTTTTGCTATACCAAGCAAGAAATCTCTATATGATTCTATCTTTCAATCGCTCGTAATCCAAACGGGCCATGCTTTTAATTATTGTGAGGGGAAGACCTACATATCAGATATGGAGCTTCTCTACCGGAATTGCAAGATCTGGCACGCGCTATCGTCAAAAGATTGTTTTGATCTCTTTCCGCTATGAAGAGAGAAGATTTTGTTGCATTAATAGCCAATCCCGACTCCTTTTCAAGACCTTGTAAAACATCGATAGTACCCTGTAGCGAAGTTTCAGATCCATCCATAAAGACCACCATATCGTCCCTGAAACTGATATGGCCTTACTACACATGGGATGAAAACTAATTATCCCCTCATTCACAGCTTTTTTCAACCGGTGAGATAAAATGTTGATGGCTATGACAAATAAGTATGGTGAGAGGGAACAGCCTTGGCGGAGTCCTTTGGTACTAATAAAAAATCCCTTGAGTTCTCCATTGATACATACCGAGAAAGAAGCCGATGAAACGTAGCTTTGGATCCAAGTGATAAACGATTCCGGGAGCATCATTGCTCGTAAAACCTCTATGATCAATTCCCAGCGAACTGTATCAAATGCTTTTGTGATATCCAATGCTCTTGATTTCACATTTGTAGGTATGTTCCACCAGTTTGGATTCTGTACCGTTTTCAGTAAGTTTATTTAAAACAAAAAAACAGAAAGTTAGGTCTACAGATCTCCCTCTGTCTATATTCTTGAATATTTATTTGGGTGGATTACTATAGTAATTTTTATTTCTAGTATTATTATTAGTTTGACCTACATTTATTTTTATTACTAAACTAACCTAATTTTTTCCATATTACCAAGCATGCCCTTATGACCTTTGATGAAAAAAAAGTAATTACAAAACTTCTATTACTATTCATTTGCCACGTAGGCAAAAGTTGATTAATGTTGGTCAACTCAAATTTTGGTCCGTAGATTTGTTTGATGGATGGTAGGTTTGTTTGAAAGTTGGTAGATTTATAAAATTTTGGTAGACTTATTTTTTACGATGCGGTAGATATATTTATTTTTGGTAGATATATTGTCAATGATGGTAGATTTGTTTATGAGTTGGTAGACTTTACGACCAACCCATTGACTGTTGACTTTTTTGGTAGATTTAGCGACAATGGTGGTAGATTTATATTACAAAACGGTAGACTTATTTATTGTGGTGGTAGATTTAATCAGAATGAATTATTTTTTCGTTACGGTAGATTTGTTGATTTGACGGTAGATTTGTAGCGCCAACGCTAGATTTTTATTGGGTTGGTAGATTTATATATAATTGCGGTAGATTTAAAACAGTGTAAGACCTTGGTTACTTCGATTTGTAACGGTGGTAGATTAAATTTTAGTGACGGTAGATTTAAAAAAGTTTGGTAGATTTGTTTGTGATGGTGGTAGATATAAAAACGTCTAACATCTCATTAACTATGGTGGTAGATTTAATATTAATGACGGTTGATTTAAAATTATTTGGTAGGTTTATTTGTAATGGCGGTAGATTTAGTAGTTGTTTTGGAATTTACTCAGATAACCTTCATTTGGTAGACTTATTTGTAGTGTTATGGTAGACTTTGGTTTACGGTAGATTTATGGATATTGTTTGGTGGTAGACATTTGACTTTTTCCAGAATAAAAATTACGTTTTTGCCCTACACTTAATCCTAAATCTACGAAAAAACCAGAGACCCTTCTTCAACCTAGGGTTGCCGTCGAGTTGAGCTGAGAAAGTTCAGAAGATTTTTTTCTTTTTTCTTAGATTCCACAATCCACATCTCCTCTGAATCTCTATTCACACTCTCCAATCTTCTCCTTCCTTATTCTAGATCACGATCTTCTACTTCCTCATTCTAGATCGCGATCTTGTATTTTTTTTTTCTTTCGAAGCCACAATTCAAGCATGGAACAAGTCATTTTGGTATGTGGTAATTGGTGTTTTAAGAAAAATAGGTGGGTGTTTGTCGTAGATCAGTCCAAAAGATGTAGAATTGTAGGGGTAGATCGACAAACCTCTTTTGATGATTTCCTTCAAATAGCGTATGAAGATTTTGGTTTGGATCATCGATTTTATGAGCTTCAATTTAGCTATATGTTGTCGAGCGTCATACGACGAAGTTTACCACTAGATACACCTCCTGGATTTGTGGGAAATTCAAGACAGTTGAGTAGTTTTTTGAAACAATTTGGAAACGAAACAGTTCGTTTATGTGTTGAGATTAAAGAAAATTATCAGAACTCGATGGTTGATGAATAAAAGGTTGTCGAAGATGTCAAAGCATCTATACCAGCAGGTGATGGTGGAGTTGGGAAAATCAGTGAAGATCGTGTTGAAGAAGGAGATGAAGAAGATCAGGATGGAGAAGGAGAAGATTTATCTTCGAGATTTGATGGCTGTGAAGATCCCGATGGGGCAAGTTCTGATGACGATGAGTACAACATGAGTGGGAAACGTACGGATGGTGGAAGTTCAGATGATGAAGACGACTTGCAAAATCTACCACCAAAGAAAAGGGGATCAAACTATGTTCCTGATTTTGTGAAGTTAGAGATTACTTCAGTAGACTTAGCGGTTGGCCAACGTTATGCCATGAAAGAGGAGTTGGAGACTCGATTAAAAATTCTTTCGGTAGCTCAGAAATCTGACTTCAATGTGGATCAGTCCACTCCCAAATTGTTGACGGTTAAGTGTGATACAAGGATTTTTCAATCCAAAGAGGTATCAATACCCTCTAAACGATGTAGTAAGAGGTTATCGAATCCAATATTGGGAAATAGTCTTAATCACTAAGAATGCAAGGTACTTATGTAAGTTAAGCTAAATGATTGTGGTTTTGTGATTAAGTATCTAAGAGAAACAAGTAAAGCAACTAAGCAAAAGCAAACAAGATGTAATTCGATATGCAAAAGCGAATCTAGAGATAAGGTTATCGACAAAAGAAGTCCCTAGATCAATTCATGATGTTCATTTACTCAAACAAGCTAATCCCTAGGCATAAGATCCTAAACTTGACTAATTCTCTTTCAAGCAATTAATCACTATGCTAATCACCTAATCCATTAGCAAATCATCATTTGTGGATCATTGATTAGCAAGCATTTAGTTTAAATCAACAAGATCAACCAAAAATACACCCTAGACAACTATTGTCATAGGCTAGGAATGTAAATCTCTTGTCTAATTTGGTCTTGGCATTTCATCAAACACTTGGTGTTCATGAAATACCTTATGATCTAGACCCACTCTTTCAAGCTAGATCTAGCATTAGGGACTCTAGACAAGAAGGAATATCTAACCCTAAACATCATGAATCAATCCTAGGAACATCTTAATCTACCCCATCTCAAGATTCTAAAAGACTACTCAAGACCCATTAAGAACCCCTCAAAATCAGTTTTGATAGAGGATGATTCCATAGATAGATGTTGAATAATCAAGATGAAAAGAAGATAGATAGAAGAGATTCAATCAAATAAACACTTAATTGCATAAACTTAAAAGGATCAATCCTACAAATCACTCTTAGAGAGGTTTTTGCATAGAAAAAGACTTATCCCTCACAATTTAGGTTTTTGGGCTTAAATACTGAATAGAAACGAACCGGGTCGACCCGGAACAAACCGGGTACCAACCCGGTTTAAATGGGTGAAAAGTGCTTGGTATCGATCGATACCCTCGGTATCGATCGATACTGAGGACGCATAGGGTTTGTTCTTCAGTGATACCGAGGTCACTCCTCGGTATCTTTGCTCCGTATTGAGGGCCATTTTCCCCCGGGACCTTCCTGTGGCAATACCGAGCTGTGGTACCAAGCAGGAGCATCGGTATTGCCACTCGGTATCGATCGATACCTAGTGCTGATACTGGTATCGATCGATGCTTCTTGAGTCGATACCGAGGTCACTCCTCGGTATCACTGCTCGGTTCTAAGGACTTTTCCTCCGGGTTCTCCCTGTGGCGATACCGAGCTATGACACCGAGCAGTGGCATCGGTGGTGGTATCGATCGATACTCGGTGTCACACCTGGTATCGATCGATGCTCTGTATGGTCTCTGTCTCCTCTCTTCGGGTCTCGAACCTCCTCCAAAAGCACCTATTAATGACTCCAAAATGCTTAAAGACCCACTAGGACCTAAAGCAACTCCTAATATCTAATTTGGAACCTAATTGCATGATAAGACCATGATTATGCATGAGAACTATACAAAACCATGCATGAAATGCATGCTAAAATATGTAATATGAGAGTATATCAATTCCCCCAAACTTAAACCTTTGCTTGTCCTCAAGCAA
>PKML01050598.1:170228-185037 GCA_002933935.1 Eutrema yunnanense
AAAATGCCTAAAGACCCACTAGGACCTAAAGCAACTCCTAATATCTAATTTGGAACCTAATTGCATGATAAGACCATGATTATGCATGAGAACTATACAAAACCATGCATGAAATGCATGCTAAAATATGTAATATGAGAGTATATCAAAGTGTTAGGTGGACGGATGTAAATGGAGGGTTCGTGCTTCAACTGTTGGATACGGTACACATTTTTACATTAAGACTTACATTAAAGAGCACACATGTTCTGTGACCTTGCAATCACTACGTACCCGACATGCAACCCATGAGATACTAGGCCGTCTATATAAAGACTTCGTAAGAGGTGTTGGGCCGACAGTTTTTCCAAATCATGTGTCCGATTCTCTGACTAAACGATACGGAATTAAGGTATGTATTGCTTCGTTTGGTAGATTTATGTTCGTAGATTTGTGGTTGGTGGTATATTTGTCCTACGATGTGACGGTAGACTTATGATATCATTGACCGTCTGTACAAATAATGGTGACGGTAGACTTACGATGTAGTTGCTACTGTTCTCACAGGTTGAATATTGGAAGGCCCATCGTGCTCTAAAGTTTGCGCGAGAACTTGTTACGGGGACTTCGGAGACGGGTATGAAGAACTTCCATTGTACTTATACATGATTAGACGAGCTAATCCGGGGACACTAATAAAGCTAGAAGTTGACAAGGAAGATAGGTTCAAGTTTATGTTCCTCGCATTTGGTGCGAGCATACGTGGGTTCCCCTTTATGAGGAAAGTTGTTGTCGTTGATGGTACGTTTTTGCATGGAAAATACAAATGTACACTATTCCTCGCCACAACGCAAGACGGGAATTTAAATATTTTTCCAATTGCTTTCACGGTTGTTGATACCGAGAATGATGAGTCTTGGGAATGGTTCTTTAGATAACTACACCGCGTTATCCCTGATGATGAAGGACTTGCCATTATTTCTGATAGGCATAGAGCAATAGGAAATGCTATTGGGAAGGTTTATCCGCTCGCTAGTCGTGGTATTTGCACATATCATTTGCATAAGAACATTATGTTGAAATTCAGAGGTGGAGAAACTTTCGGACTTGTGAAGAAGGCTGCAACCGCGTATAGGATTGTAGAGTTCAATGCCTTTTTCGCGCAGATCGAAGCTGCCAATTCTGCACTGTATGCTTACTTGCAGAAAGTAGATATTCGTTTGTGGAGTCGTGTTCATTTCCCGGGAGATACGTACAACTTCACGACTAGTAACATAGCGGAATCGATAAACAAGTTCGTTTCTAGTGCAAGAAGTAAGCCAATCGTGCGCCTTGTGGATGATATAAAGAGTCTTTTGACAAGGCGGTTTGCTAAACGCCGCCGCAATGCAATGAATATGCAAACAGCTCTTACACCTACCGCCGAGAAGTTGCTTCAGGTAAAACTCTGAGATGTGTTGTACTTGACGGTAGATTTATTAAGATGAGTGGTAGACTTATTATATATTGTAGTCGCAGATTTGTGGTATATGACGGTAGATTTATTTATTTTTTTTGGCAGATTTAATAACGTCACAATGTTTTATAATCATGTTAGATTTGAAGATGCTAAGCTTTTAGTTGTGCAAGAGATTGATGACCATCGTACAGAAGTATCGGGCGGGTCATATGTCCATGTTGTCAATTTGACCAATAAAACGTGCACTTGCCGTAGGTTTGATGTGGATAAAATCCCTTGTGTCCATGCCATCGCCGCAGCGGAAGCAAGGAAGATTTCACCGATCTCTCTTTGTCATCCATACTATGAAACCAACTACTTGCAAAATGCTTACACAATGAGTGTAATGCCAAGAGATGTTGCGTTACCAGTGCCAGAAGAAGTGGATAACAAAGTTTGTCTTCCTCCTATTGTTCGCAACCCTACGGGTAGGCAAAAAAAAACTCGAATTAAGGGTGCATTCGAGGTCGCTATGGCGAAGAAGAAACGTCCAAGGAAAGATCACAAATGTTCTAAATGTCAACAAGGCAGGCATAATCGCGTTACATGCCAGAGTTAAATATGTTATGAAAATTTCCCTTATAATAATCAGTGTATCAAACATGTATTACCTTCTGCTATTATGAACTATGTTTGTACAACATTTTTAGAACAAATCGACCGACCAAATTTACGAAATAAATCTTTCGTGATAAACAAACAAATACCCAGAATTGGCATTACAACTTCATGCAAAATAAGAAAAAATATTTAAGGTTTAGACAACATATCTACCTTACCAAACTTTCAAAGGACCAACTTAATGCCAAAAAAATATGGTCCTTCGAAAGTATAGTTACATCAACAACTACATTTATATTGCCAAATTTAAGTCTACCACATCTGCGGCATCCAAAATAAACAAATCTACCGTGGTTAAGCAAGAAATATCCAAATAAGTCTACCGCGATACAAAAGCTATATAACCCAAAAATCTACCGTAACAACTCCCTTAATTAGCAGAGTCTGACTCTAGTGCATACTTGTCATCCGCGTCACCACACGGATTTGGATCAGACATCTGGACTTCTTCGGGTTCATGTACCTCGTCGTAAATCTCAGCTGCATATTTGAGCCGAATCGCAGCAATGTTGCTATCTCTGAGGGATTCCCAACAAAGGCCTAGAGCTAAACACTCCACGTACTTAAGCGTATACACACCACAATCACCTGTTTGTTTGTTAGGAGGAGCTGTTTTAATATAGTAGATATGATATTGTGCCTCCTTCATTGTTTTCCTCATCTCTATTGGTGCAAGTTGCTTCAACAAGAGTGGAATCATCCTCGCATACGGCCTAACATACTTAATTACGACGCTCTCCTTATATAAATGGGGGATACAATCAAAAACTCTGACCTTTCTCTTGGGAATGTTCACCTCAACGACCACCCAATGTACGTTATTGACATTGTGGGCGATGTACAAGATATCTACATCTTTCCCCCATTTCTTCCTTGTAGGTGATAACTCATTATATACCCCATTGGCCATGTCAAAATAACCCGGAGAAAATACCCACGTCTTCTCAGACGGTAGAAATTTATTTCTGTAATCTAGACACCAAACACCGGTGAACACAGGGTCGATGAAAGCAGTCCTTCCGTCTCGATAAGGAGATGGGTTGAGCAACAACCTTTTTCGAAACATATTAAATCCTGCGATAATATGCTGCACAATATAGAAATATTGGTTAATATATAACTCTACCACAATGTAACAACAAATCTACAAAATTAACAAGTCTACCACGTAGACCATAACTAGTCTACCATTAAAGAGTTAAACAAGTCTTTCATCGAGAACTGCTTAATTACAGTAAAAGGCAAAAGCAATGTGAACAAATCTACCATAATGTTTCTTATTCATCCATAAAAGTCTACCATTACGTAAAATATTTTCCAAACAAATCTACCATAACATAATGTTTCTTACTTACCTTGTCATGCAACCAGCCGTATTCCTCAGTTTCCCACATTTCTCTAGGAATCATAAGCGTGAGGTAGAATTCCGGTCCTGCATATGAAGTCTTCAATGGGTTGTCCCTGAAAATGACCAAAGTAATATATACTGAGAATCATAGAATTAATTGGACTTCATGAAATGTTAAACAATAAATAAAAAACTGAAATGACTTACAAATCCGTCCCTATGTACTCGAGAAATCGATCTAGTTTTGGTTTTTCCACCTTCTCGAAAGGGTCGTACATAGCAATAGATGGGGTTACATCATCCATTATCCGTCTGACCACCGAACTTCCTACGAATGGTGACAATTGGGTGGGAGCAAGGTTGCGACCCCTTTTGAGCAGAACTGGTGTTTTCGTTGTTGCTGTTACAACTGCCACCAACTTATCTAATCTTTTTCAGAGAGCTTCCAGCATTGCATCCTTATCTTTGTCTTGCAATTGTGGGATCTTAAATGAAGGTCTAGGTTTATCTCGTGGAGGTGGTGTAACTTGGTCAGTAACATCGACACAGTCTTCGTCTACTTTCTTTTTATTTTTCAGTTGAGGTTTTGGTGTCTTAGATGCTTGTTTCTTCACTATTGGATCAAACGGTTATCTTTTCACTTTACAAACACTCTTTCCTTTCGAAATCGGGGTTCTAACCACCCTTTCAATCGGGAACTCAGGTTCGGACGTTTCTTGCGGCTCTAACATCCAGAACTTTGATAATACATAGCACCATTAGCATAGACAATGATATTTGAATAGTATTGAAAATCAGTGACATTGTTTCATTAATTCTACCAGTGATCATATAATAAGTCTACCATAACTACCATAACAAGTCTACCATAACTATCATAACAATCTACCACGAAGACCATAACAAATCTACCATGAAGACCATAGCAAGTCTACCATGAAGACAACAACAAGTCTACCATCAAAGAGTAAAAAAAGTCTAGATAGTAAACAAATCTACCATCGAGAACTGTTTAATTACAGTAAAAGGCAAAAGCAATGTGAACAAATCTACCATAATGTTTCTTTTTCATCCATAAAAGTCAACCATAACGTAAAACATTTTCCAAACAAATCTACCACAACGGTTTAAAAAAAAACACAAACAACATGTTCAGTTTTAGTTCGTCTCTTCTAACTTGCGCTAAGTTACTGTAATTAGAAGAGAGACTTGCGTACCGGATCCTTTGTCCCTCCCACTACTTCAGGTGCATTGGATTCTTCATCTACCAACTTCTCAACGGGGCTATGCTTGTCCCCTTCCTTTTCCTTCACCTCATCTTTCGCCTCAAGAGTAGACATCCTCCTTTCAATTTCATTTAGTCGAACTCCAACGTTGGTAACATTGGTGTCCACTGTGGCGAATCTGGTCGACAATTGTTGAATTGCCCTTAGAATCTCACTTGTCTCCCCGGTGTTCTTTAATTGAAGACTTCTCTCTTCCTTCTCCCTTTCCTCCTCTCTTTCCTTGTTAATTTTGTTCTCTCTTTCTTCTGCTTCCTAATCACATCTAGCGAGACATCCATATCAACATCCTCCCCTTCTTTTCCAATTTTCTCATCCACAATTTCCTTGTCCTTCTTCTTGATATGCTCAAATTAATACCCTAACAGTACTAAAGCAGCAGTTGTAATATAGTTAGGGGTCGAACCACAAAGACTCACATAAATCACACAATAGATTGTATAGCGTCAAATCAAGCTAAGCAAATAGGATGAAACAAAAACAGTAAACAGTAACGAGTTGTAAATTCAATAGAGAGAATATAGGCTTAGGGTATTTTTCAGGAAATCAATGAATGCAGATAAACTAACTAACATGATTCAGATTTAGCGCGGTTCATGAACTCAAATCACTAAAGTATAATTAACCAACTGTCGTTGCGAGAATTATCTAAATTTAAATCCTAGGAATTCCAAATCTCGAATCCTAAAGTCTAAATCAGCTTTAATATCAGGTTTGATATGTTCACAAATCAATTAAACCAAATCTCTTTGCGAATAATCAATTTGCTCACATTAGGTTCTATAAGGTAATTAATCGCACTGTCGTGCCTAATCAATTATCCTAAGATCTAAGTTCCAGATTCGTCAACCTAGAATTAGCTTTGAGAACAACCTATGGTGAAGAACTAATTCAGATGATGAATCCTAATTAACTAATCAACCTAGCATTCAGAGAAAACCTTTATGAGAACCCTGAACCTAAAGTGGATCTACTCAGACATGGAAATTGAAGCAATAAACATGTTTGAATAAATCATCAAATAAAACAGAAATAGTAAAACAAGGGTTCGAAATCTTCTCTCGGATCAACAGAGTTTCAGACTTGTCTCCCTCAAAATCTCTCTCAAAAACCAAAGTAAAATAAAGCATAGCCTAAAAGTTGCTGTAAAATCCCTATAAATAATCTAAATCACGTTTTGGGGCTTCTTGTAAATATCCAAGACTTCTGGACCAAATTGTAATTCTACAACTCTTCATTAAAGTCGCGGGTCGTGTCTGCTGTGATGAGTGTCGATCGATACCAAGGGGGTATCGATCGATGCTAGACGTGAAAATGGGTACTCAGCAACACGAACTTCAGCTTTGCTCCAAACTGCTCCAGAAAGCTCCAACATTTTCAATTATGCTCCAAACGTGATAGAACCTGTAAGAGACTCTAAAACACTACGAAATAGCATAACGACTCTATAAAACGGACTTATATCATGGCCGAAAAGGGGTAAAAACCATGATATATCACTTCTTTCCCTTCTTTTTCTCGTTCTTCTTTTCCTTCCTCTTCTCAACAACATTTGCTTCTTCAGGAATCTCCGCCTTCTTCTTCTCCTTCTTATTCTTCTCCACACGTGAAGTCCCACCGCTTTCTGTCTTCCGCTTCTTCCCTTTAGGCTTTTCAACAAAGTCATCCTCACTTTCCTCCACCATGGCCTTCCCACTTATTTTTTTCGTAGCAGCATGATTCCCATGTTGTCTCATCCAAGCATCCATCGAGAATATCGTTGATCATGTTATGCAGCTTGGGATCAACATTTGGGGTCATGGGTTTGTCCTCCCAAACTGGATAAATCTCTTCTAGAGGTTTCACCACCAATATATGTCTCACCCAAACCTACAAACATTGATAAACCATGTCATACAAAAAGTCTACAAATGATACAAAAAGTCTACAAATGACCCTAAATCCAACAAGTCTACCACCACGTCACCACGAAATCCAACAAGTCTACCACAGCGTGACATAAAACTTAGAGTTTACCACAACTCTACCACAACGTGTTCCAAAACAAATCAGACAAGTCTACCACCACGTTCCCTATAACAAATCAAACAAGTTTACCACCATGTACCTAAAACAATCAAACAAGTCTACCACCATGTGCCCCATCATTGTTTGAAGCTATAAATCAGACTACACAACAACTCTACATACCTTCTTGTCCTCAGATTTCTTCTTGTCCTCCTCTAAAACAGTCTGAAGAGTGTATCGGGGACGAGATGAACGCCACCTCAGTAGAGGAACATCCAAATCATTCATATTTTCTTCTCTTCTGCCAAATTTCTCTCCGAATATTGGAACCGACTCATATACCCATGTGAGCAAAGCATGGACACATCCGTGAAGGGTGTACCTATCTCCGTCCAAAGTAGCAACTTTAATCGAAACCATTAACTCTTTCATACCATGGCGACCCCACGGATAACTCTCAAAAGCTACCTCATCCATCACTCTTTTCGCACACATCAACGGGAGTCTACTATTACGATGAATTTCCCATACGCCAACTGACAAGATGAAAAGCAATGCCACCATCTTCTTCTTCTCGTAGCTCCATGTATGGCATTTCTCCAAAACACCAACTAGCTCATTATAACTAGGACCTTCACCTGGTTTCACACCCATCTCTGCCCAAAAAGTTGTGTGGTCTATGTCCCAAGGGTCATCCAAATCGATGGGATCACAGTTGAGGCCGGTTATTTCACCATACTCGTGAAGTGAGAACCTAAGCGGACGACCTCCAATGAGTGACCACATCTCATATTGCAGCTCGACCGCCAATTGGTTCGTCACAAAATCATGAACGATCCTCGCACTCCAAATATACGACTTCAGTGCAAGCTTCAACAAAACGCCAACCTGAGAATTGTTCATGATGTCAAAGTAAACACCATCACCAATTGCGTCCCTCATCATCCCAAATTCACTCAGTTAACAGTTCTTCTGCAAATGAGATTTCCCTGGCGGATACAGTCTGGGTGGGTAATCCTTCTTCCCGCTAGAAGAGGCCATCTCTGCACAAATGTAAGACATATTAATAATGTAAACAAAATCTACCATGATAAATAATTAATCTTCCAAAAACTGATAATTAGCTAACAAATACAACATAACAGCCGCACCGGAACAAATATACAAAAGAAATCTACCATCATGCACAAACAATTCTAACAAACAAACAAACAAATCTACCATCATTGATTTACAAAGTGTACCATCGTGCACAAACAAATCTACCATAACGTACAAACAAATCTACCATCATTGATTTACAAAGTTCAAATATGATTATAAATCTACCATCAAATAAAATTACAGTTATTACAATAAAATTAGGGTACAAACAGACATATCTAACAAAGACATATCTAACAAACAAATCTACCATAACGTACAAACAAATCTACCATCATTGATTTACAAAGTTCAAATATGATTATAAATCTACCATCAAATAAAATTACAGTTATTACAATAAAAGGGTCATGCACACAGACATATCTAACAAACAAATCTACCACAACTGATTTACAAAGTGTATCATCATGCACAAACAAAGTTACCATCATGCACAAACAGATCTACTACCATCATGCACAAAGTTCATAACCACCAAACCACTTTTCGTTTTATAAATAAATCTACCACCAAAGAATTAAGAAATTTAGGATTCATAACCACCTCACCAGAATAATTCTTCAGTCACACCGGAATGAAGACTGAAACCACAGATTAATCACGAACACTGCAAAAAAAAAAATTAGGTTTAGGTTTTTTCACTAAAACTGTCGAAATTTCTTTATCTATGCCGAAACATCACCACGACTCCACCAATCTTCCCTGAAACGGCGGCGGATGACTCGCCGGACGCTCGACTCGCCTCCCCCGCGACTGGCCTCGCCGTGGGTAGTGAATACTCCTAGAAACTTCACCAAACAAAGGGGGAAAACCAAAACGAAGGAAGAGGATGAAGAATCTTACCTGATTTTGGCCGGAATCGTCGGTCTCACGGTCGGAATCGCTTCAGAATGGACGGGAGACCTAAAGTCGCCGTTGTCGCGCGAGATACGTTTTTTTTTCCCGATTGTGTTTCATTAAAAACAAAAAATTTCTAAAAATTAAATAACTTAATGGCAATTCCGTAATATAATAGAACATTTAGATATAATTGACATTAACCAAAAGATTAAGGTTAGTTGAGTTTGGTAGACTTATAGGAAGTTAGTATAGTAATAAGTGCATATAATAAGGTTAGATGGATGAATTAACTCTATTTATTTTGATCAGAAAAGCCCTTTATCGTTTCTTTGTGCAACAGATTCTGTGATTATCCTAATAACGTATGCGGTCCCTATTGGTTCATCATGCACAAAAGCATCCAGAAACAAATTTCAAGTAGCAATTGTTGCATACTTAAGTAGCCATTCTCATAATTGGCTCTGATTTTTGTTCTCAAGAAGTAGCCTACAAATGTGGAAGATAATTGTGAAAATATAATATCTAACAATAAATTCAAATAAACGAGATTAAAAGAGTGCTATATTTGTCCTCTCATGTTTCTTCATAATGTCACTCCTCCTACAAAAAGATAAATACCACAACAGAAATATATCATCGACGCAAACAAGGCTTCTTTGCAAATACTACCTTGCACAAGGCACAACCTTGGTGTCAAAGCTTGTAATGACCTCCTCTTGGCCAATTTAATTCCTAAATATTACTCTTTTATTTAATCCCAAATAGTCTTACAAATCCAACTTAAATCGTAAATAAACCAAAGCAAATAGCGAACAAATTGTCTTTAAATGAAATAACCGAAAAACAAAATAAAACCCAAAGGAGAACTTCTGAACTCCCAAAACCTCGCACCACACCGGGATTACTCATCCAGTTCCACATACTCAATATCATCAACAGCATCAACATAATAATCATCATCACCTACAAGGAGAGAGAGGGGTGAGTAATTGGGATTACTCAGCGAGAACTAAACCTAAACTCAACCCCACACCAACTCGTATTCGACCAACATATCAAGAACAAATATAGCCAAGTAATCATACATCACGCTCTAGAAGCACCCACACAACTACCAAAAAGGGGTAACACAATAAAGATATATCTCGAGCCAATAGCTCACAGGTTTTCGGGTCACACCGACTCCTGAGGCGCGTCCGAGCCCCTAGTGACGATGCTTCCAGTGCCAAGGTACACACCTCACCTCCCCGGTCGCAGCGGTTATGGTGCCAAGGTGCATAGACCCCACCGGTCCCAACAAGCAAATGGGTTCCGACAACAAGTAAACACCCCACCGGATTCCATCACACAAATGGTTCTGATGCCTTGGCATAAGACCCTTGTTAGTTCCCGCAAACAGTTCGTACCACGAGCGCCCCTTACGCTGTGATGAATACCTCGTAGTATGATGGTTCTTCCTCTAATGATTTCCTAGTCCATATTCATTCAAAAGTATAGATCCAACATGATGCATCACATAAACGTGCCTGTACTTCGTAGCACGTAGCATACCGGAGTATACTTAGAGTCAACATACCAGAAGAAGACAAGAAAACATAGAGAGAAGCCTAGATCTAATCCTCAACTTAGAGATCTGGATGTTAGGGTTCTGTAAAAAGGATGGCACGGCTCAGATCTGAATTAACGGTGACTCGAAGCAAAGGAATCAAGAAGGCGGCGGCTAGGAGCAACTTTGCGGTGGCTCCTCCTCGAAGCGGCGGTGGTCAGCGGTGACGAAGGGCGGCGGCGGTGGCTGCTCGGGATCGACGGCTCGGAGAGGTTTAGGGAACTAGGGTTTTTGTTTTGCAAAATAGCCTCATTCTCCTTTAATGACTAGTATTTATAAGTGCTAGGGTTTGGGTTTTCCTGCTGGGCCTTTTCTTGCTGGGCTTTTTCTTCTTGGGCCAAAATTAGGTTGTTACAACTCTCCCCCTCTTGAAAGGAATTCGTCCCCGAATTCTCCCCTACCACTTTAGCTCTATGCTTGTCCTTAAAGAGCTCGGGGTAATCCTCTCGCATTTGCTGTTCCGGCTCTCACGTTTCCTTGCGTATACCATTTCTTTCCCAACAGATCTTAACGCACTTTGTTCCGTTACCATGGATTTCCATCTCCAGGCATTCTAGTATTTCTATTGGCGTACTCACAACCGATAAGTTCGTACCCAAGTCACTTGGCGGTTGAGGCAAAATGAGCTCTGTCTCCCTTACTTCCTTTCTTAGGAGCGATATGTGAAACACGTCGTGGAGTTCTGACAACTCTGGCGGTAGCTCTAGTCGATAAGCCACTTCCCCGATTTTCTCGACGATGGGGTACGGTCCCATGTATCTTGGCTTAAGTTTCTTCAGCTTCCGGTGTTTAGCATTTCCCCTAAATGCTCTCAGTTTTAAGTACATCTCTTCTCCCACTGCAAATGCTAAGTCGGTCTGACGCTTATCTGCATAACTCTTTTGGCGGTCATGGGCTTCTTTTAGCCTTTTCTTAAGCAATTCCACTTGCTCGTTCGCTTCCTTTACCACTTCCTGTTCCAGGCCCTTCCTTTCACCCACTTCTGTCCAACAAAGGGGTGTACGGCACGGTCTTCCGTATAGGGCTTTCGTATGGGGCCATACCAATACTAGCGTGGTAACTGTTTTTGTATGCGAACTCTGCCAAGGGTAGGAACTTTCCCCAGTTTCCAGCTCAATCTAGAACGCAGGCTCTCAGCATATCCTCTAGGGTCCGAATCGTCCTTTCCGATTGACCGTCCGTCTGAGGATGGTATGCCATACTCAAATGTACATTCGTTCCCATCTTTTTCTGAAAGGCTTGCCAAAAACTAGCGGTAAACTTCGGATCTCTATCTGATACAATACTCATTGGCACTCCGTGCAGCCTCACAATTACGTCCAAGTACTTTTGTGCCAACTGTTCCGCTCCATCTGTTTTCTTAATTGGCACAAAGTTAGCTAATTTAGTAAGCCGATCCACAATTACCCAAATCGCGTTCTTCTTATCTAGGGTCATAGGCAATCCCGTTACAAAGTCTATAGTCACCATGTCCCATTTCCATTATGGTAATGGCAAGTTCTGGAGTAACCCGTTGGGCGCCATATGTTCTGCTTTCACTTGCTGACATGTCGCGCACTGCGCCACCCAATTAGCAATGGCTCGCTTCATTCCGCCCCAATGGTAGTATCTCTTCATGTTTTTGTACATTTTAGTGCCTCCCGGATGAATCGAAAATCGCGACTTATGAGCTTGGCTCAGGACTTCCTTCCGTAACGTCTCATCATTAGGCACACATACCCGGTTCCTATACAGGTATGCCCCATTGTCGGCAACGTGGTACCCAACCACTTGGTTGTCGACTAGCTTTTTTAAAGTGGGGTCCTTCCCTTGAGCTTGTCGGATTTTCCAAAGTAAATCAGCATTGTCCAATGCTTCTAGTCCTGCGGTATTTTTCTCTATCTGTGTCACACCCAACCTTAAACTGGCTAAAGTCGCTATCAACTCTTGTACCCCCTTGACTTCCGCTATATCATTTCTTAGCCTAATCAATGCGTCGGCTACCTGGTTAGCCTTGCCAGGATGGTAAGTAATGTTCAAGTCGTAGTCCGCCAGCAACTCTATCCATCTTCGCTGCCTTAGGTTTAAGTCGCCTTGGGTGAAGATATGCTTTAGACTTTGATGATCAGTAAAGATATTCACTTTCTCCCCGTACAAGTAAGCACGCCAAATCTTAAGACCAAAACCCACTGCTGCTAACTCCAAATCATGAGTGGGGTAGTTCGTCTCATGGGTCCGTAGTTGCCTAGATGCGTATGCTATGACCTTCTCTTCCTGCATAAACCCTGTCCCAGAGGCATCGGTGTATACGTCATATGGTATACCTGTCTTTGATATAACCAGCACCGGTGTTTGAGTTAGTCGCTTCTTCAACTCCTCAAAACTCTTAGTACGGGCTTCCGTCAACTCGAATTTCACATCCTTCCCAATTAACCTTGTCAAAGGCCTCGACAGTCTGGCAAAGTCTGGTACAAATCTGCGGTAGTAGCCGGCTAAACCTAGAAAGCTACGGACCTCAGTAACATTCTTAGGAATAGGCCATTTCGTCACGGCGGTTATCTTTTCGGGATCCACTGCCACTCCTGCTTCCGAAACGACATGGCCGAGAAATCCTATCTCTCTCTGCCAAAAGCTACATTTACTCATCTTAGCAAAAAGTCGGTGCTCTCTGAGCTTTTGGAGTATCATCTGCAGGTGCCAGTCATGCTCCCTCTCGCTCCTCGAGTAGACCAGGATGTCGTCAATGAATACGATCACGCATTTATCCAAATGCTCGCGGAAAAGATCATTCATTAAATTCATAAAAGCGGCAGGTGCGTTCGTTAGACCAAACGGCATTACCACGAACTCGTAATGTCCATAACGTGTTCGGAATGCTGTCTTCCTAATGTCCTCTTCCGCTATCCAAATTTGATGGTATCCTGACGCTAGATCGATCTTAGAGAACCACGAAACTCCTTGCAGTTGGTCCAACAACTCGTCGATTCGCGGTAACGGGTACTTGTTCTTAATCGTCACCTTATTCAACCCCCGATAATCGATGCACAAACGAAAGCTTCCGTCTTTCTTTTTCACAAACAGCACCGGTGCTCCCCACGGTGAAGTGCTCGGTCGGATGAATCCTTTGTCCGTAAGGTCCTCTAATTTTTTCTTTAATTCTGCCATTTCCGCGGGCGCTATGCGGTATGGAGCTTTCGAAACAGGGGCCATCCCTGGTTCTAGTTCGATTACTTTAGGGTGCTTGCCAGACGTGTAGATAAACTTGATTGGCATGCTCATTGTAAGATCTCGCCCTCCAGATCTTTTCTCTCGGGCACACACTGTTATGAGTAGGAACGTTCCATTGTTCACTATGTGATACCCAATCACTTGGTTGTCCTTCGCCCTCCTTAGAACTGTACTTTTTTCCTACGCCTCACGGATCCGCCTTTACAATCACACTTGTCCAAGGCTTCCAACCCTTATGTTCTTTTTGGCGTTATCCGCGCACACGATAGCAAGTGAGTCAGTTCAGTCCCGTAAAGACTGATCTTCCTGCAAGATAAATAACAATAATAACTGGAGGCTCACCTAGGTGGTGGTTTTATAACTTTGAAAAATCTCCATTTTGAAAACGTTGAAATCCGATTTTTTCCATTCCCACTAACCTAGAATTATCCTCCTTTCGAAAGCCGCTCTTATACCACTTGTAATGACCTGCTCTTGGCCAATTTAATTCCTAAATATTACTCTTTTAATTAATCCCAAATAGTCTTACAAACCCAAATTAAATCGTAAATAAACCGAAGCAAATAGCGAACAAATTGTCTTTAAATGAAATAACCGAAAAACCAAATAAAACCCAAAGGAGAACTTCCGAACTCCCAAAACCTCACACCACACCGGGATTACTCATCCAGTTCCACATACTCAATATCATCAACAACATCAACATAATAATCATCATCACATACAAGGAGAGAGAGGAGTGAGTAATTGGGATTACTCAGCGAGAACTAAACCTAAACTCAACCCCACACCAACTCGTATTCGACCAACATATCAAGAACAAATATAGCCAAGTAATCATACATCACGCTCTAGAAGCGCCCACACAACTACCAAAAAGGGGTAATGATATATCATGGTTTTTACCCTGTTTAAGCCATGATATAAGTCCTTTTATAGAGTCTTTTGTAGTATTTTGGAGTCTTTTAGAGTCTTTTGCAGGTTTTAGCACATTTGGAGTATTCTTGGAGATATTGGAGTTTATGGAGCATTCTGGAGCGAAACTGAAGCCTGCCGGCTAAAGTACCCGAATTCACGTCAAGTATCGATCGATACCCCCTGGTATCGATCGATACCCCCTGGTATCGATCGATACCCATCGAAGCAGATTTCAAAGTCGCGACTTAATGAAGTTTGAAGAATTGCAAAAAGTGCCCAGAAGTCTCTGATAATTACAAGAAGACCCCAAATCGTGTTTTAGGTTATAAATAGGA
>PKML01050598.1:190051-232364 GCA_002933935.1 Eutrema yunnanense
CTTAGGTTGTGTTCATAGCTAATTCTAGGTTGACGAATCTGGAACTTAGATCTTAGGATAATTGATTAGGCACGACAGTGCGATTAATTACCTGATAGAACCTAAGTGAGCAAATTGATTACTCGCAAAGAAATTTGGTTTAATTGATTTGTGAACTTATCAAACCTGTTATTAAAGCTGATTTAGACTTTAGGATTCGCAAAGAAATTTGGAATTCCTAGGATTTAGATTTAGATAGTTTTCGCAACGACAGTTGGTCAATTATACTTTAGTGATTTGAGTTCTAGAACTGCGCTAAATCTGAATCCTGTCAGTTAGTTTATCTGCATTCATTGATTTCCTGAGAAAAACCCTGGGCCTATATTTCCCAACTGAATTACATCTCATTTAATATTTGCATTGTTTTTAATTACTTCTATTTCACTTAGCGTAATTCATCATCTAGAATCTACTGTGTATTTCTGTGAGTCTTCTGTGGTTCGACCCCTAGCTATACTACTACAACTGCTTTAGTACTGATAGGGTATTAAATTGAGCATATCAGGTAACACAATAAAGATATATCTCGAGCCATTAGCTCACAGGTTTTTGGGTCACACAGACTCCTGAGACGCGTCCGAGCCCCTAGTGACGATGCTTCCAGTGCCAAGGTACACACCTCACCTCCCCGGTCGCAGCGGTTATGGTGCCAAGGTGCATAGACCCCACCGGTCCCAACAAGCAAATGGGTACCGACGACAAGTAAACACCCCACCGGATTCCATCACACAAATGGTTCTGATGCCTTGGCATAAGACCCTTGTTAGTTCCTGCAAACAGTTCGTACCACGAGCGCCCCTTACGATGTGATGAATACCTCGTAGTGCTTTCACACCATCTAACTACTTTACAACCATTAATCCACTAACATGCTTATCAATCAAGTACGATGGTTCTTTCTCTAATGATTTCCTAGTCCATATTCATTCAAAAGTATAGATCCAACATGATGCATCACATAAACGTGCCCGTACTTCGTAGCACGTAGCATACCGGAGTACACTTAGACTCAACATACCAGAAGAAGACAAGAAAACATAGAGAGAAGCCTAGATCTAATCCTCACCTTAGAGATCTAGATGTTAGGGTTCTGGAAAAAGGATGGCACTGCTCAGATCTGAATTAACGGTGACTCGAAGCAAAGGAATCAAGAAGGCGGCGGCTAGGAGCAACTTTGCGGCGGCTCCTCCTTGAAGCGGCGGCGGTCGGCGGCGACGAAGGGCGGCAGCGGTGGCTGCTCGGGATCGACGGCTCGGAGAGGTTTAGGGGGCTAGGGTTTCTGTTTTGCAAAATATCCTCATTCTCCTTTAATGACTGGTATTTATAAGGGCTAGGGTTAGGGTTTTCCTGCTGGGTCTTTTCTTGCTGGGCTCTTTTTTCTTGGGCCAAAATTGGGCTGTTACAAAGCTCATGCTCATTTCAGAGGAACTTTGAGAGCCCACATCTTGATTGTTACTTTTCATCGAGATTTCAGAAGTAAGACACTCTTTTAGCTCAATAACAACTTGGAACATGCTTGGTCGTTTTTCTGAAGTAGGGTTTGTACACAACATAGCCAATTCAAGAGCTCTCCAGACAGAACGAGAGAGTTGTAATCACCATGAAGGTTAGGATCCATGATTCTAGTAATATCTCCTCTACTAAGCATAAATGCGGTCCATTCTGTTATGTGTGACTTTCCGCGGGTTTGGTCAATCACGCGTTGGTTTGTGATTATCTCCAATAATACAATCCTGAAACTATAGACATCACTCATTTCCGCCAACCGACCTGTTCTGTAATATCTAGCAAAGCAAAAACATAGAGTAAGATATGTGAATTCATTTAACTGGAAAAGATGAATGCTGACACAAATTTTAGCACATTTGTGCACATTATCATTTTGGAGTTTGTTTTGACATATCCTGGTTATACATATAAGCAAAAAAGGATCAAATCTTAGGTGGAGTAATTATACTTACTCGGGATCAAGATATCCAAAAGTACCAGCAACAGCTGTCGAAACATGAGATTCATCTTTGAGTTGGTAGGATCTTGAAAGCCCAAAATCCGCAATTTTGGCAGTGAATCGTTCGTCCAACAATATATTTGTACTTTTGACATCTCTATGCACCATAGATGGTCGACATCCAAAATGTAAGTATTCTAGTCCTATTACCATTAGAAAATGTCCTTTTTACTTCTGTATGATCTCTAGAAATTGTAATAAGAATATGAATAACGCGCGTTTATCACAAAATATATCCAAACATTATAGATTTTCAGAACTAGTACTTTCGTCATTGCAACAAGTTTATCAAATCGAAGTATATTATTACTATGTTAAGAGTATAAACGGCTCATTATTTTTCTATCTTAAGTAGAAGATAAGAATATGTATATTTACCGTTTACGTTTGAATCATTTATAGATCACATGAAATGTGTTGTAATAAGAAAAGTGAATGACGTTATTTTGAGATAGTTCGTACCTGGTGCGGCATCAATGGCTATTTGTAGTCTTGTACTCCACTTCAGAACAGCGCTACCATGTTTTCCTGTGATAGATTGTCAAATCAGCTAACATATCTTTTCTGTATTAATATAACTAAGAAAATGCTAAAATTATATATATAGTATGTTTTTTCACCTGACAAATGATGTTTCAAGTCTCTATTTGACATGTATTCATAGATGAGAGCCAAATGATCTCGTTCATCACAATATCGTACTAGGCTTATCAAGTTTATGTGGTGAACTCTCAACAAAAGTTCGACCTGTACACCAATTAACAAACAAAAAATACATGAAACGCATTGGTATAATATATATATATATATAGACTTACGAAATTTTTTACCTCTGCCTTGAACTCTTTATAGCCTTGCGTAGATGATTGGGAAAGTAGTTTGACAGCTACTTGTTGTAAACCATTAATATCACCATGATAACAACGCCAAACTCTCCTTCACCAAGTGGTCTTTCCAAATTTTTTGTCATTTCCATAACTTTTGAATAAGTAATTTTTTTCCTGGATTAAAACACTAATCAAAGATTTTGAGAAAACGTTTTTAGCGATATTTGCGGAGCAAAAATAAGGAGCGATTGAAAGAGCGACTAGGGCTTCCAAATACCGTATCGAAGACGGCAGTGCGTCGCCGCCGCTTATCCCTTTGATGGAGGGGCAGGCTCCGCCGGTGGCAACGGTGAACACTTCCACGGAAGTAAAGCAAGCAGACTCGTGGGCTAAGATTGTGAAAAAGAAAAAAGGACTAAAGAAGTATGATGTTCAAATCACGGTGGAGGATGGAGTAGGTTCAACGGAGGTTCCAGAAGAGGTTTTCACTGAATCGTCGCCTCTCTGGGAAGATTTTTTGATTGGGAAATTCCTTGCGACAGCTCCCCATGTCGCAAAGATTCACTCAATTGTTAACAAGATATGGGCATTAGGTGATAAATCACAGATGATTGACATCCATGTGATTGACTCAATCACAATGAAATTCAGAATATGCAATCCGGATACTAGAGCTAGAATCCTGAGAAGGGGAATGTGGAATTTAGCTGAGATCCCTGTGATCATGTCAAAGTGGACACCGTTTACTGAGGACAAGTCACCGGAAATCAAATCAGTCCCTTTATGGGTGCATCTGAAGAAGGTACCAATGAACATGTTCTCGGAAAAAGGTTTGAGTTTCATTACGAGTGCTGTGGGAGTTCCAGATCGGCTTCATCCTGAGACAGCACAGTGTGTGGACTTCAAAATTGCAAAAGTCTTTGTTAAAGCTGATCTTACGAAGGTGTTACCAAAAGTAATGAAATTCAACTCAAATGGTAGAAGCAGTGAAGTTGAATTCACTTACCCGTGGCTGCCGCCTCGCTGCTCAAAGTGTTCGAAATGGGGACATATACACACAGTATGTCTAGCTGGAATAGGGACACACATGGGGGAAAAGAAATCAATTCCTGAATCTTCTGAGCCTGATGAGGTAAGCTCGGAGAATCGATTAGCTATGGTTGTATCTGAAAAGGACAATGAGGCTTCAAAAGCAATAGTTGTTGTTGTAGAAGAAACAGATTCGGCAAATATGGAACGAGAGGAAGGCGAATGGTCAAAAGTCTCACCAAAAAAGACAGGCAGAAGCCCAAGTAAGACTGACAAGGATTTGTCATATGGCCAGGTATCGATTCTAACCTCACGATATGTAGTACTAAATGGCAGTGAGGCTGACGACTCTGTCAACGAAAGACAAATAGAGCTGTATCAGGAAAACATAGCATAAGAAGTTGAAAACCAGAAGGTCATGATGAGCTGAAAACTGAGAAATCGAAAGAAGCTAGACCTGGAAATCACTTGGCTCTTCTTCCTGATAGAAACGCAAAAGATAAGATGCCTATAGATATAACTCTAAATACTCAGCCACGACGATCCACTCGAAAAAACCCTTAATGTCTGGTTTTTTCTGGAACATTCGCGGATTCAACCAAGACACTAAACACAATGTAGTCCGTAAATGGATAAAACAACACTCCTTTCAATTTGGCTGTCTGCACGAAACTAGAGTCAAGGAAAGGAAATCCGACAAGATAGTATCATCAGTATTCAAAAACTGGTCCTTCATGTCAAATTATGATTCCCATAGGCGTGGAAGGATTTGGGTTGTATGGAGCCCGAAGGTGAGAGTGACTCCCTGTTTTACAAGTGGGCAAATGATAACTGTTTCGATAAAGCTGGAAGACGCAGAGGAAGAATTCTTCTGCTCGTTTATATATGCTCTAAACACGGTGGAGGAGAGGAAAGTGCTTTGGGAGGATATTACAAATCACCAGAACTCGCCCATGATTAGAAATAAGCCATGGGTGCTTATGGGAGATTTTAATGAAGTGTTAAGAGGAGATGAACACTCCAACTTCGAGATCTCTCCTGTTATATCGGCGGGTATGAGAGATTTTCAGGCAGTTGCCCGACATTACTCTCTAATGGACATGACAGCACATGGACCTTTATACACTTGGTGTAATAAGAGAGAGGAGGATATAATTTGCAAAAAACTGGATCGTGCATTAGTATCAGATGTTTGGTATACTAAATTCCCTCAATCATATTGTGTTTTTGAACCAGGAGGCTGCTCAGATCACTTGAGAGGCCGTATACAAATTGGATCTGATGCTCCAAGAATAAGACGACCTTTTAAGTTCACGAATGCTCTTACTAGCTTACCTGGTTTCCTGCCACTTGTGGAATCATTCTGGGCAAACACTGAAGAACTATTTAATTCGACCTCTGCTTTATATCGCTTCTCAAAAAAGCTGAAGGCCCTAAAGAAACAGATTCGAGAATTTAGCAAAGAACAACTGGGCGACCTACCGAAACGGGCAAAAAAAGCCTACGAGGACTTATGTTCGTGTCAGGAAAGAACAATGTCTAACCCATCAACGATAAACATGGAGATCGAGGGTCGTGCGTACCGGAAATGGCTGTTGTTGGCAGACCTTGAGGAGCGATTTCTGAAACAGAAATTGAAGTTACATTGGCTCGAGGTTGGGGATAGAAACAATAGTTACTTCCATCGAGCAGCGAAGGCTCGATAAGTGAGGAATTCAATCCGAGAAATTCAAAAAATAGATGGGACAATTGCAGACACTCAAGAGGAGATAAAAACAGAGGCTGAATTGTATTTCAAAACTTTCCTCTCTTTAGAACCAGAGAATCCGATGGTTATTAATCAGGAAGAGTTAAGAGAGCTCTTGGGATTTCAATGCGAAGCAGTAGATGAGACTATGCTGAGTGGAATGGTTACAGAAGATGAAGTGAGAAAGGTGTTGTTTGCTATGGCAAATAATAAATCACCAGGACCGGATGGTTACACTTGTGAATTCTTCAAAGCAGCGTGGCCAGTGGTGGGAAACGACTTTGTGGTAGCTATTCGATCCTTTTTTGATAAAGGATTCTTACCAAAAGGTATAAACACAACCATTCTCGCTCTCATACCCAGGAAATAAGAGGCAAAGATGATGAAAGACTATAGGCCTATATCTTGCTGCAATGTGTTGTACAAAGTGATCTCGAAAATCCTAGCAAATAGACTGAAAATGATTCTTCCGAAATTCATATCCCCAAACCAATCAGCTTTTGTCAAGAATCGGCTATTAATGGAGAATGTCCTCCTTGCATCAGAATTGGTAAAGAATTATCATTCAGATGCAGTCTCTGCTAGATGCGCGGTAAAAATAGACATTGCTAAGGCGTTTGACTCGGTACAGTGGTCTTTTCTGATATCAGTCTTGCAAGCTCTGAATATCCCAGAAAGGTTTATTCATTGGATTCGACTTTGTGTAACTACACCTTCATTCTCTGTTCAAGTTAATGGCGAGCTTGCAGGATTTTTCAGAAGTGCTAGGGGACTAAAACAAGGGTGTGCGTTATCCCCATATATGTTCGTGATATGCATGGATGTTCTCTCGAAGATGTTGGACAGAGCAGTGGTCGAACGCCAAGTTGGATATCATCCAAACTGCAAAAACATAAAACTCACCCATTTATGTTTTGCTGATGATCTACTGATTTTTTCAGATGGAAGGAAGCTGTCTATTGAGGGTATACTTGCTGTGTTTAACAAATTTGCTGATGTCTCTGGCTTGTGTATAAGCATGGAGAAGTCTACGCTATACATTGCAGGGGTTACAGAAGTCATGAAGGAGGAGATACTTGCGCAATTTCCCTTTGCTATGGGGACCCTACCAGTGCGCTATCTGGGTCTTCCGCTTCTCACCAAAAGGATGACAATCAATGATTACACACCATTACTAGAGAAAATCAGAGCTCGGATTAGCAGTTGGACAGCAAGATGTTTATCGTTTGCAGGAAGACTTCAACTAATCGCTTCGGTAATACATAGTTTGACGAACTTCTGGATGTCTGCATTTCGCTTACCAAAAGCATGCATCGGCGAAATTGATAGACTTTGTTCAGCTTTTCTATGGTCGGGTCCTGCTCTGAATCCACGGAAAGCAAAAATTGCTTGGCGGGATATCTGTATACCAAAGGAAGAAGGAGGTCTAGGATTAAGATCCCTCACGACGGTCAACAAAGTAAGCTGTCTTAAGCTAATCTGGCGAATTCTGTCGTCACCTTCATCTATGTGGGTTGATTGGATTAAACAACATCTTATCCGAAAAGGTTCTCTATGGTCGGTAAATGAAAAGTCCTCTCTAGGATCCTGGATATGGAAAAAATTATTGAAGTATCGAGAGCTTGCAGGTTCTCTCACAAAAGTCGAAGTACTCAGTGGACGATCAACATCATTCTGGTATGATAACTGGTCAATCAAAGGAAGGCTTATTAACCACACGGGATTAAGAGGATGCATTGATTTGGGAATTCCAATAGATTCATCTGTGGAAAGAGTTCTACGCACCCATAGACGGCGTCGACATCGAGCGGAAACCCTAAATGAGATCGAAGACATCATTCATACTACAGGCCAGCAAAGTAATTTGGAAGAGGACGATGTGATACTTTGGAGACAACAAGGAGATAATTTCAAATCCAGTTTCAGCACTCAACACACTTGGGACCATGTTCGCGTTGCACGCCCGACTTGTAACTGGTACAAGGGAATATGTTTTCTTATGCCACTCCTAAGTACTCGTTTATAGCTTGGCTTGCAATGCATAATCGACTATCTACTGGAGACAGAGTGTTATCTTGGAACATTGGGGTCTCTGGTTCTTGTATATTCTGTCATAGTTTGGAAACTAGAAATCATTTGTTCTTCGAATGCATTTACTCGGAGGAGATTTGGCGAGGACTTACTCAAAAACTCCTAGAAGGAAAATACACAGCAAATTGGCAACAAATCACCGGTCTACTCGTGGAAGCAGAGCTCGCCCCAATCAAGCTCTTCCTAATTAGATACGTCTTTCAAGCCGCAATCCATTTGATCTGGAGAGAGAGGAATGGAAGACGTCCTGGAGAACCACCCTCTCTTGCAAAGCATCTACTACTTTACCTCGACAAGCAAATTCGTAATCGGTTAACTTCAATTCGAAGATTAGGCGATACTAGATATAAAGAAGGGATGCAAATTTGGTTTGGATTTAGATAAAATGTTTAGTACGTATTAAATTTATTCTATTCTCAGAAACTCAAAACACGAAGCAGTTATTGTAACAAAGGTTTTTTGGTTGAATAAAATTTTACATTCAATTCACAAAAAAAAAAAAAAAAAAAAATTCCTTTTCGTCTCGATCCATATTTCAGATAGATTAGTGGATGCAGTATTCTCACTCGGCCTAAATGATGATGGTGGTATAGCTGTAGAGACCAAAATTTAGTACAAGAATAGTGTATATGTCTAATTGATTTGATTATGATATGAGTTTCGGCGAATACCTACTGAATTTGATGATTTTTTCTTCTTAAACACAAAAATGAAAACTAATACCACTACAATGACCATGACAGCCGCCGAAGAAGCTAATGCAACAATCATTACTGGAATTTTCTTCTTCTTTTTTTCACATGAACCAGATAAACAATGATGCTCACCGTCAACACTACAAACATTAATGATTTGACCTTTCAGGATTCTGAATGCATGTGACACTACAAAAAAACAAGGCGTTTAACGTCGTTTGTTTTAATAGTTAACGTCGGTATTTAACCGAAGCCAAAGTAATAGCGTCGGTTTCTAAAGGGACGTAACATCGTCCGACGTCAACTTTTTTTTCTTCGGTTAAACAAGTGACGTCAAATTTAACGTCAGTTTCTTTTGTATTTAGCATCGGTTATACAACCGACGCAAGTATGCACTATTTTTTTATATTTATATTAATTATTTATAAATATAAGAAAAATCTTTAAAATGTGTTTTCAACTAGGATTTAGAAAATCTGATTCCAAAAAAACATTCCATTGATGAAAATTAATATGGTTTTACACAAAAAGTAACTCTGTTTTCGAAAATATAAACACGATATTGCCTACATATTTGTATTAATCTTCAAAAGCTACAGCTCCCGTCTTTGTAACTAGCCTGAAATTTGATAGAAGTTACATAACTATTTAGTTTTAGAATGATAAAATATCACAATATATATATATCACAATATGTATATACATATACACACACATATATTATATTTGTACCTGCTTATGGATATGTAAGATGGTTGATATTCCACCCGTTGTGTTTCATGTGAAAATGATACATGAACAAAAATAATCCTACAGTTATTCTCAAACAAACATTTATACAAATGCTTCGCTCTGGAATAGACTCGTTATTCTCTGTTTGAAAGAGTGTGATTCTTTTCTTTTTTATAGGTAGGTTTCTCCTATAAATTGTGATTAATCAAAGTGAATAGAAAGCTACACAAACAAGTAGTATACTCAAACACATAATTTGTTTTTACAGATAGATCTCTGAAGAATCATAATAATTACATTCAATCGAGTCCTGTAGTAAAAGATGTCTTTAGCAATAGATAAAGCACTAGAAGATTCCAATCTATATTAAGCCTCAATAAACAATTAAACTACATAAAAGAACACAGAACTAACCTTATGTATTCTGGTTTCCTCTTAGATTAACTTCGATCCCATCCAATCCAAGATGCAATAAAAAGCTCTCCTTCGACTTGGTTGAAGCCTCTCTATTCTTGCTGAGACATAAAAATATTCCACAAGGTTAGAGTAGAATGATGATAGATTCAAAGGAATCCGATACGAGAGATTATGACTCTGGTCAAGAGGAAACCTCGCAAGACTGAACCAACAACTTCAAATTACGACTCAAGCTCAATCTTTTTGTTTCAACATTAATTGATTCTCTCAAAGATGAAACAAAACCACGTAGGAATCTCAGAAACAAAGCATATGGGAGGAAGAATACGAACTTAATTCATTGTTATGTGTAACACTCAGTTACAACTTACAAGAGCAGTCATACCTTAAAGAACATGCTGGTTATCCATTGTTGTAAGTGACACTCAGTAACTAAAGACGAGAAAGAACCTTGAGCAATCTAGAAAGAAATAGTCACTAAATGGAATGTTAGACTTGGGTTTGAAATGGCGCATAGCGATCTAAAGCGACAGGGCTGGTGCTAAGCGCTCCGCGCTATAGCGATCGTAGCGGTGCGCTTTGTGTATTTTTTTTTTTTTTTTTTTTTTTTTTTTTAGTTGTAACATATCGCAAAACGTAATGAATAAAGAGAAAAAAATACCAAAACTTCAATCCAAAAACTTCAATCCAAAAACTTCAATCCAAAACTTCAATCCAAAACTTCAATCCAAATCATAAAAAAGAAAGCAAAGAGAAAAACAAAGATAATCGTTTGAAAAAATACCAAAACATCAATCCAACACTAAAAATCTAGATCATCATCACTACCAAGTTCATAAGAATCTTGGTAACCCAAATCATTTGTTCCTAAATCTTCTTCAATCTCATCATCATCAACCAACGACATAACACCATTTCTTTTGTCAACTGTAGCTGAACTTGAAGCAACATCCTTGCCTTTCTGAACTGTAGCTGAATTTGAAGCAACACCCTTACCTCTAGTACGATAGCTAGGATCTTCCGCTCCTGTGGCCTGGCTAACCACTCTCCATGTCAAGTCATCATCTTCAAACACAAAATCATCATTGTCTTCATCAGAAGAGTTTCCGTCCATTCTTCCAAGTAGCCACTCATTGCTTTCATCAATTTCGTCCAAGAGAATAGGATCAGTGGTATCACTTCGCTTGTAACGACGTTGCAAAGCACGATTATATTTCACAAAAACCATGTCATTCAATCGACTTTGGGCCAATCGATTCCTTCTCTTCGTATGAAGCTGTTAGAAATAAAAATTATAAGCTAAATAATCTTGTGAAATATAATTCAAAGTATATAAGTATTTGAATTCAGATTACTTACAAGTTGAAAAATACCCCAACTTCTCTCACAACCAGTAGCACTACAAGTGAGACTAAGAACCTTTATGGCAAAGTTCTTGAGGTTTAGAGCTGAAGATCCATAACACGACCACCACTCCGCTATTACAATGAAAACATTGTTAGCTTCCATATAATATTATTATATTCAAAAACATATCATATTGAAATTTTGTTACCTGGTGATTTTTTCGATCTTTGCCTGATTGCCATATTAATACCGAACAGACCATTAGCATTTTTAAATGCATCCAACTCATCCATTATTTTGTCTTGAGTGTCCTGATCGGGAACCAGCCTTTGAATGCATTGATACAAACCATTCTTAACTTCCTCACAACGTACATCATCATGATGTTCATACTGGATCACGAGGTTTAGAAAATAACCCGCTGCATGCAAAGGTCGATGAAGCTGACAATCCCATCTTTTGTCAATGATCTCAAAGATTTTTTTGTACTGCTCCTCTCTCAGATTGAAACTCTTTGAAATAGCCTCTTTTGCTTTATCCATGGCCGCATAAATATACCCCATAGGTGGTTTTTTCTCTCCATCAACCAGCCTAAGTACACTAACCAGCGGACCTGTCACTTTTAGAGCATATAGAACATTCCTCCAAAAACTATCTTGCAACAAATATGTTTTTACTTTCTTTCCTCCAGCTTCTTTTTGCCATTTGGAAGCACTCCACTCTTCAGAAGTAACCATCTTCCTCAAGTTGTTCTGTTGCTTGTGAAATTGTGAAAGAGTGATGAAAGATGTAGCAAATCTAGTGACAACAGGCCTATGCAGATTGTGTTGTTTTGTGAACCTCCTCATCATGTTCACAAGAGGGACATGACTATAAATATAGCCATTCATGTAAATACACTTCTTCAATGTATTCTTCACCTGTGGGAGACTTCCAATGTCTTCCAACATCAAATCAATGCAATGTGCAGCACATGGAGTCCAATAGAGATTTGGTCTTTTCGCCTCTAGTAATTTCCCTGAAATTTATATTCACATACGAAGATTAGATTCTTATATCTTTGGAAAAAAAGAAAAAATAATATATATATATCTTACCAGCTTTTATATAGGCCGATGCATTGTCCGTTACCACTTGGACAATATTTTTCTCTCCAACTTCCTCAACCATATCATCAAGCAACTTAAATAATAAATTTCCATCTTTGACGACTTTAGAGACGTCTTTTGATTTAATGAAAATGGAACCCTTAGGAGAGTTAACAAGGAAGTTAATAATATCCTTCTGTACGACCGAATCGCGCCATCCATCAGACATAAGTGAACTAGACACCCACTCTTTCTTATTGTCCTCTATTAGAGCAAGAGTATTATCGACTTCTTTCTTAAGAAGAGGAACTCTTAACTCATACATACTGGGTGGCTTCAATCCTGGAGCATATTGCCCTATCAACTCAATCATCTCTCCAAAACTATCGTAAGTGACAGCGTTAAATGCAATACCAGCATCATTAAACCACCTAGAAATGCCTAGACAGACCTTGTCCCTTAATTCTTTATCACACACACCAAAAACTCCTCTTCTATCCTTTCTTCCTTGCATTATATCTGGAGGAGTGGAAGTCACATACCTGTCTAATGGACCTTTGTGTTTTCGCTTTTTAGGCTGAACTTTGTTGCTTGGTCCATCTTCCATCTCTTCATCAACGTCATATTCATCAATGTTTTGAGGAATTGCATTCATCATTTGAGCCGCTTTTCTGCCGTCTTTTTAGCTGTATAATTCGATAATTCATCGCGCACGTGTGGTGGACATGTTGGACATTCTTTTACGTCCTTAAAACCTCCAATCAAGTGACGTTTCAGACGAGATACTCCTCCCTTAGTCACTTGACAACAGAAAATACACTTCCAATAGTTGGTTTGTGTTTGTTGTATTCCATATTTTCTTCCCGGATCAACATCTCTAGCCGAATCAGGTGTTTTACCCGGATCAGACATGGTGAATCTGTGATTGGTGGAAGAAATAAGTGATTACGTGAAAGACAAGAGAAGACCAGAGAGGAGACGTAAGCGACCCTGAAAAACAAGAGAATACCTGAGAGGAGACGTGAGAGGAGACGTGAGAGGAGACGTGAGAGGGTGAGAGGAGACGTGAGAGGAGACTGAATCGTTTTATTATTAGGTTAGGTTAGTTTACGGCAACCAGTTAGAAAACTTGTGTAGGGTTTTTCACGTCAAAAGAAATTTTTATACATTTAAATAATAAATTAACATTGTGATTTTACACTTGCTATATTATCGATCAACATTGTGATTATACTAAACAATTGCTATATTATCGATCAACGCTAAGCCGTCGCTTCTGTCGCTCTTTGCTTCACCGCAATAGCGGTTGATAGCGGTAAAAGCGGTCGCTCTTTCTAATTCGCTCTGCTACTGTGTATTGAGGCGTCGAAGCCCTCGCTACCTGTCGCTCCGCGCTATAGCGTTTGTAGCGTGCGCTATTTCAAATACATAAGTTATGATAGTTGGTTATTAGTTCAATATAAGAAAAATATGGTTGAACAATTGTTCAGAACAATACGAAGACTGGAAATGCTTGTAATGGTAGTGTTTTTCGTACCTCACAAGGTTTGACCCATGTGTTGAAGTCATTGAGAGTATCTGCAAGAGGGAAGCAAAGATCACTTTGGTATTCAAACATGTTCGAACACAACATTGCCAACAACCCAAGTCTTTGATGCAAGATTATTGAAGGAAATACCTATAAGAAAGGATTGGAGCAGAAGGATTTACTTTGGCTCCTCTACTCAACCTCTATAACGGATGCCTGGAAATTGCAATAGCAAAGCTACAGTAAAATCAAATTCTATAGCACACAAGATCCAACTCAAGGCCTTTCACATAAGATAAGAGTAGCTTTAAGAGGAAGATGATGAATATACTGTCATTACCAAAATATCCAAAACTTTGAATCACAAAGAAAGTGATTGAAACAAAGTTAAACGAAAGTTAAACCCAATCGGAAAGAGAGTGATTGAAACAAAGTTCAACCTATTCAATCAAACACAACAACATTTTCCATTACGTCCCGGACTCGGAGAGAGAGTGATTGAAACAAAGTTAAACCCAATCGGAAATTGCCTTAAGCCCCATAATGATTTCTGAAAGTTCCACCCCCAAATTTCTTCACGAATCCAACAAATTTAGAATCCTTGTCAGAATCATGTAATTAATCAGAAACACAGTAAAATCTCATACAATTCGACTATACATACCTTATCGTCCTCGCAATTTGAGAAGTGAGCATCTGAGACAGAAATCAAAACAGTGGATCAAATTGAGATACGGATAGATCGTTGAAACTAAATCTGAATAGAGGATCGATCGATTTCAACGGTATCGGCGCAAAGTAATGAGAAATTGGAATACTCGTATGAGCTCTTCGTCTTCGGGAGTTGCACACTCACAACCTGGATAATTTCTTAATTCAAGAGCCGTTTATTTATATTTTATTAGGAGTACTTATTAAGAGTTTTAGTCGGTTAATAAACCGACGCCAATTCCCTTCTAATATTAAAGTTTTAATAAGTGAGAGTTACTTAAATAGCATAAAAATTAGGTAAAATGATTAGACTAATCAACAACTTTTTTTTATTACTGAAATGTTTTTCATATCCATGATGCCCTTCTAAGCATTTGATAACAAAAACGTAATTACAGAAATGCCATTACTTTTTTTTCCACATCAGCGAAAAACAGGCGCGACGCCTACGTGTCATAAAAACTGCCTACATGTATTATGAAAATCTGCCGCAAAAATTTCTCGCTGTAGTGACGGCCGACTTACAGGACGAGCGGCTGATTTAAAAGAACGGCTGACTTATTAGTTGGTCGGCTGATTTATATTCATAAGTCAGCCAAATATTACGGCAGACTTATATAAACCTCGACCGACTTATGAATTTTCGGCTGATTTAGGAGTACACGACACGGCTGATTTATATTCGGACGGCCGACTTATTGCTATGACATGGCCGACTTATTGTTGTCCGGCTGATTTATCGTAAATCCGGCTGAATTATTTGGCTGATTTATTTAGCAACGGCATACTTATGCGGGTTAATTGTGGCTGACTTATCATAAATCAGCCGTAATAAGACCGATTTACTTAAAAGTTGGCCTAATTACGGCTGACTAATTAGCGAAAGATTAATTACTGTAATAGTATGCTATTGACGACTGACTTATATGATGTAGCGGCTGACTTATGTTTTCCACCTGATTTATGTGTTTTGATGGCTGATTACAGGAAACTTTATTAATTACCTAAATAGTATTTTAGTGGCGACAGACTTATAGTTTTGTTTGATGGCTGATTTTACATGGCTGATTTATAAGTTCGTTTGATGGCATGTTTCCATGTCAGTAAAATAAAGATTACACATCAGCTATGAACACATACATTATTAGGTTTAGCCGCCGTCAGCCCTTTTCTTTGTCGTTGTTCTTCATCTTCTCCATTCTTCATCATTCTACAATATTTTCGATCTTTATACCAAAACTAAATTTCGGAGAGGATGGATTCGATAATAATTGTTTGCGGTACATGGGTTCTCAAAAATCGATATGTATTCAACGCCGACAAGAGAGGGTGTAGAGTTCTACAAGTTAACGAAGAGACAACCTACAACAATCTTGTGGATATGATAATGGAGGATTATGGGTTGGAGTCGCAAAGCTGTAAGATTCAGCTGAGCTACATGTTCTCCAACAAGATTTTGAAAAAAATGTCGCATGATACTCCACCGGTTTATGTCTGTAATTCTCGACAATTTCTAGGTTTTCAAACGCTAAGGAAAAGCGATCAGCTATGTAGCGCCCGTGTTCCGGAAGAATTGATTATTGAGGAAAAATAATTAAATTCGGGTTGTTCCGGGGGTGGTATCGATCGATACCAGCATGTATCGATCGACACCAGCCGGGTTTTCTCCTGGTTGTCTTCTTCTCTTATCTCTTTCGAGTATAAAACCTATCTTTTGAGGATAAGATAAGAGGAAGTTCAGAAGGGTCGCGAAAGAGAAAGAGAAGAGAGAGAAGAAGAGAGAGAAAAGCTTGGCGAAGCTTAGATCTTGCGAGATCGAGAGAGTTTGAGCTTGGGAGAAGCTTGAAAGAGAGGTTGGTAGAGCTTGGCCTTGGTGTAAGCCTGTGAGAAGAGAGGGAGATCTTCTTGAGCTTGGTAGGGTCGTTTTAGAGCTCGATCCATCGTGTTTAAGGTGAGTTGTGACCAAAGGTTAGCAATTGAGCTTGCGTGAGGCTTTGGTTGAGTTGATTGATGCATTTTTATGGCTTGTATGGCGATTCCTGTGTTTAGGTCTCGTGGGTATCGACCGATACCATGTGTGTATCGATCGATACTAGTCCTTGTTGGTGGACTTGAGTTGTGGTTGTATCGATCGATACCAGGTGTTGGTTTAGTATCGATCGATACCAGTCCCTTGTCGGGAGTTGTGTGTTGTTTGGGCATCGATCGACACTATGGGAGTATCGATCGATACCAGCTGTGGCTTTGTGCTGGAAGTTTTAATTGTCGTTAATTAATTCTTGATAATTGTTGATTGTGCTTATTGGTAGCCTGTTGTTGGGATGATCAATCTCACTCAGCATTTGGTTAGCCAAATGTTGATGCATCACTTTTGTCGATGCAGGTAAAGATAAGGCGTGATCGTGGAATCGAGGCAGTGAAGAAGGGATGATTAGGACCCGGGGTTTGCTTTTGTTGTTGGGGTATCGATCGACACTATGGGAGTATCGATCGATACCAGTTGTTTTACTGTTATAAATCGTTAGCTTGTGTAAGCTGTAGTACATGTGTTGTACTGTTTATTGTGTAATAATTGGTGTAATAATTATTGTTTAATTATATGCAAAAAAAAAAAAATGCGGTCCTTTCAATTATTGGTATCAGAGCCCATACGGTTCTAGGAGCCTAGGTGGTTCTAGAATAATTGGGCGTTGTGTGGAGTCGTAGAATCATCCTCTTTGAGCCTTGTGAGATTCCACGGTGAGTATCTTTATTGTGATGATTGATTTTTAGTTCTTTAAGCCTGTGCTTCTGCACGTGTGCAGATGGCTAGAGGACGTGGTAGAGGTCGTGGCCGTGGTAGAGGTCGTGGTCGTGTGCCGGAGGAGCAGGTTGAGGAGTCGCGTGCGAGTCAGGTTGGGTCTGAGGGTGTGGCTGGCGTGAGTGCCAGTGTGGCTGGTGTTCCAGCGGGTGCTGCGGGTGTAGCAGCGGGTGATGCTCGGGCCCAAGATGATCGCATAGCGGATCTGTTGTCGAGGTTGTCGGAGCGGTTACCAGAGAGAGTGCCGGCTCAGGCTCCTGTGGTCCCGGTAGTTGTGGAGGCTCAGCCTCAGGTGGCAGCTGCGGTTGCTGAGGAGCTCCCATCCTACCTTAGGATGGTGGAGCAGATGCAGAGGATTGGCACGGGGTTCTTATCTGGAGGTGCTAATCCGGAGGACGCGGGTGCGTGGTTGGGAAGGGTGGAGAGGAACTTCCTCTCAAGTAGGTGTCCCGTGGGATACCAGGTGGACATTGCGGTCCATTATTTGGAGGGCGATGCGCATCTCTGGTGGAGGGGTGTGGCAGCACGGAGAGTTCAGACCGCGATGTCTTGGGCGGATTTTGTGGAGGAGTTTAACTCCAAGTACTTCCCTCAAGAGGCGTTCAACCGGATCCAGTCGAGGCTTGCGAGTTTGACTCAGGGGGATCGGTCGGTACGCGAGTATGAGGTGGAGTTCAACCGGCTCGGGTCTTATGTCAGACGAGCGGTTGAGAGTGAGTCGGCCCGTGTGCAGAGATTCCTGATGGGTCTTCGGGTTGACTTGAGGAACCGTTGCATGGTGAGGCCTTTTTGCACTGTTAATGAGTTGGTTGAGACTGCGGCTTTGCTTGAGGAGGGTCTGAAGGACGAGGTGGTAGCGGTTACACCGAGCTTTCAGGCGAGATCTGTGCAACAGCAGTCCGGTCCGAGCATAAGCAGTAAGCCGATGCAAGGACAAAAGCGGAAGCGAGAGGGCCCTTCGAGAGGTAGTCGTGGTGGTCCGGGTTGCTTTGGTTGTGGGAGCATGGATCACCGAGTAGCGAACTGTCCTCAGAAGGGCGGAGTGCGAGTGGATTCTCGAGTGTGCTATCACTGCAAGGAGGCGGGTCACATCAGGCCTCAGTGTCCCCAGTTGCGGCAGAGTGAGACCACGGTGGTGCAGCCCGTCAGGCAGGCGGCATCACAAGTATTTTTCTTAGACTCATCTAAGTTTAATTCTGTGTTGGGGGAACGTCGTGCTTGTCGGGGTGTTAAGGTTCTCGGCACATGTATATGTGCAGGGACCTTGTGTGTTGGAGGTGTAGAGTGTCATGTGTTGTTTGACACGGGAGCATCGCATTGCTTCGTTTCCCCGGAGTTGGCCGAGAAGGCTAATCTGCAGAGCGAGCCCGGTGTGAGTTTGGGTTTCGTGGAGGTTGCCGGAGGGAAGCTCCTGAGAATTCACGGTCGGATGCGAGACGTGGATGTTCAGGTAGCAGGAGAGTCTATGCCTGCCGATTTGATTATCTGCTCCGTGGAGCTGTACGTTGTCATCTTGGGCATGGATTGGCTCGGGAAGTTCAGAGTGCATCTGGATTGTCACCGAGGGCGGGTCGAGTTCGACCGAGGAGAAGGGAAGTGGGTGTATCAGGGTGTGAGACCGACTTCCGGGAGTCTCGTGATCTCGGTTGTGCACGCGGAGCGTCTGATCGAGAGGGGTTGCGAGGCGTATTTGGCTACGATTTCTTTGCCGGAGGCCGTCGGAGAGGCCAGGGTGCAGGATATTCGGGTGGTTCGTGAGTTCCAGGATGTGTTCCAGTCGTTGCAGGGATTGCCACCATCTAGGTCGGATCCTTTGACGATCGAGTTGGAACCAGGGACGACACCGATATCCAGGGCTCCTTATAGGATGGCTCCCGCAGAGATGGCAGAGCTGAAGAAGCAGCTGGCGGAGTGTTGAACAAGGGGTTTATTCGCCCGAGTTCTTCACCGTGGGGAGCGCCAATGTTGTTCGTGAAGAAGAAGGACGGGAGTTTTCGGTTGTGTATTGATTACCGGGGACTTAACCGAGTCACAGTGAAGGACATGTATCCTCTTCCTCGGATTGATGAGTTGTTGGATCAGTTGAGAGGGGCTACTTGGTTCTCCAAGATTGACTTGGCGTCGGGATATCATCAGATTCCCATCGATGAGGTAGATATCCGGAAGACGGCTTTCAGATCTCGTTATGGCCACTATGAGTTCGTGGTGATGCCATTTGGGTTGACGAATGCACCGGCTGCATTTATGAGATTGATGAACCACGTTTTCCAGGAGTATCTAGATGAGTTCGTGATCATCTTTATCGATGATATCTTGGTGTATTCGAGGAACCGGGAGGAGCATGAGGTGCATCTGCGTGTGGTTCTTTCGAAGCTGCGGGAACAGAAATTATTTGCTAAGTTGAGCAAGTGTAATTTCTGGCAGCGGGAGATCGGTTTTCTGGGTCATGTTATATCTGCGGGGGGAGTGTCGGTAGATCCGGAGAATATCCAGACCATTAGTACTTGGCCGAGGCCGAGGAATGCTACTGAGATTCGGAGTTTTCTCGGGTTAGCAGGGTATTATCGGCGGTTCGTCAAGGGTTTCGCGAGTCTGGCCAAGTCTATGACGAAGCTGACGGGAAAGGATGTTCCTTTCGTGTGGTCCTCGGAGTGTGAGGAGAGTTTCACGGAACTGAAGGCCATGTTGACTAGTACTCCAGTATTGGCGTTGCCAGTGTCGGGCGAGCCTTACGTGGTGTACACCGATGCGTCGGGGGTGGGCCTTGGATGTGTGTTGATGCAGCGGGGGAAGGTTATTGCCTATGCTTCGCGGCAGCTGCGGAAGCATGAGGGCAACTACCCTACCCATGACCTGGAGATGGCTGCAGTGGTTTTCGCTTTGAAGATTTGGAGATCTTATCTTTATGGCGGAAAGGTTCAGGTGTTCACAGATCATAAGAGCTTGAAGTACATTTTCACTCAGCCTGAGTTGAATTTGAGGCAGAGGCGCTGGATGGAGCTAGTGGCCGATTATGATCTGGAGATAGCTTACCATCCTGGTAAGGCTAATCTGGTTGCGGATGCGTTGCGTCGGAAGCGGGTGGCTTTGGCTCAAGAACGCGAGGTTGAGTCTTTGGTGAGCGAGATTAGCACATTGCGCTTATGTGTTATATCTCAGGAACCTTTGGGCTTAGAGGCGGCTAACCAGGCGGATCTTTTGAGCAGAGTTCGGTTGGCTCAGGAAAAAGATGAGGGTTTGGTTAAGGCTTCGAGAGCGGAAGGTTCTGAGTATCAGGTATCTGCGAACGGCACTATCCTTGTTAGTGGGAGGGTATGCGTACCTTTGGATGAGGATTTGCGGCGAGAGATCCTGAGTGAGGCTCATTCGAGTATGTTTTCGATTCATCTAGGAGCGACTAAGATGTATCGCGATATCAAGCGCTATTATCATTGGGTCGGGATGAAGAAGGATGTGGCTAACTGGGTTGCGTCGTGCAACGTGTGCCAGCTAGTGAAGGCGGAGCACCAGGTCCCGAGTGGTTTGTTGCGGAGTTTACCCATTCCAGAGTGGAAGTGGGATATGATCACGATGGATTTCGTGGTGGGTTTACCAGTTTCTCGGACCAAGGATGCTATTTGGGTCATCGTCGATCGATTGACCAAGTGTGCGCGTTTTCTGGCCATTAAGAAGTTCGATGGGGCAACAGTTTTGGCTAGGAAGTACGTGCAGGAGATTGTGAGACTGTATGGAGTACCGATGAGTATTGTCTCAGATCGGGATCCTAAGTTCACATCAGAGTTCTAGAATGCGTTTCAGGCAGAGATGGGCACGAAAGTGCATTTGAGCACGGCGTATCATCCTCAGACAGATGGGCAGTCTGAGCGTGCGTGCTGGATTGGGGTGGTCACTGGGTGGATCACTTGAGCTTGGTAGAGTTTGCGTTTAACAATAGCTACCAGGCGAGTATTGGGATGGCACCATATGAGGCTCTGTATGGGAGGCCATGTCGTACCCCCTTGTGTTGGACACAAGTGGGGGAGAGGAGCACTTTGGGTGCGAGTTTTGTTCAGGAAACCACGGAGAAGATTCGGGTTTTGAAGCTGAACATGAAAGAGGCCCAAGATCGGCAAAAGATTTATGCCGATAGGAGGCGGAAAGAGCTTGTATTTGAGGTGGGAGATAGTGTGTATCTCAAGATGGCTTTACTGAGAGGTCCGAACAGGTCCATTGTTGCGACTAAGTTGAGTCCGAGGTATATGGGGCCGTTCCGGATTGTAGAGCGTGTTGGACCGGTAGCGTATCGGTTGGAGTTACCCGCGGTTATGCAAGCATTTCATAAGGTCTTCCATGTGTCGATGCTGAAGAAGTGTTTGCATAGGGGTGACGAGGTATTGGCTGAGATTCTGCCAGATCTCCAGCCCAATATGACCGTTGAGGCGAGACCTTTAAGAGTTCTCGAGCGAAGGGTCAAGGAGCTTCGTCGGAAGAAGATTCCGATGATGCGAGTTTTGTGGGACTGTGGCGGGGTACAGGAGGAAACTTGGGAGCCAGAGGCTAGGATGGAAGCGAGGTTCCAGAAGTGGTTCCAGAAGCAAGCTGCGGCTTGAGTTCCATCGAGAGGTTCCAGTTTCGGTTATAGCTGTATGATATGTGTGTCATTTGGTATTTCCGTTGTGTAGAACGATGTTACATTATGATGTGTAATAAGATGAGTATTTCTTATTATTGGTGACTTTGGGAGTCACGGTTTTGCATTACGTTGGGGTAAAAGCGTTAATGCAAGAGAGTGATAGGATGGATGATCTTATTACTGTGGTTGTATCGATCGATACCAGGTGTTGGTTTTAGTATCGATCGATACCAGCTGGGCGGTGCGATGGCCGGGTTATTGGTTATGCACGCCAGATATTCCGGGTATGGAATATGGGTGATGCCGGTGTTGCCTTGCGAGGATTTACACGGATCACGGGAGGTAGTTCAGTCAAGATGCTTAGAGATATGTGACTTATTACTCGTTGAGAGGACTGATTCCTCTGATGCCGATAGCTCGCAGGACCGTGTGTCTTGAGAGTGTGAGTGGCGATGTACCCAGACTCGGGAGGTTTATAGCCTAGAGTAATACGTGATACCGTGGATTCGTAAGGAGTATATCCTAGACGTAGGATATATTCCCTAGAATTGAGTGGTATGGGGTATCGAGACTCTTTTAGGTTATACTACCGAGGGGAGTGGTACGGTAGATACCCAGAACTCGGAGATGCTGCGGTGTCTTGGGTGATGTGGTATGGTTGATACCTTGCGAGGTATGGTGGATATCCTGTGGGATATGGCTGACGCTCGGAACTCGGAGATGCTGCGGTGTCTTGAGTGATGGGGTTGGCGTGTGTTTGAACAATAAGTACATATGATGCCGCGGTGTCATAAGCATAAGGACTGAGTGGGAAACCTCGAAGGTTGGTATTGAACCTCGTGTGAGTGTTGAGTGGCCGGGTTGGCCAAGGTTTTTTTTTGTAATCGTTGCGACGATTAAGGTTCATTGGAGATGAACGGTTCATGGGAGATGAACGGTAACGAAGATTCGAGGACGAATCTAAGTTAGTGGGGGAGAATTGTAGCGCCCGTGTTCCGGAAGAATTGATTATTGAGGAAAAATAATTAAATTCGGGTTGTTCCGGGGGTGGTATCGATCGATACCGGCATGTATCGATCGACACCAGCCGGATTTTCTCCTGGTTGTCTTCTTCTCTTATCTCTTTCGAGTATAAAACCTATCTTTTGAGGATAAGATAAGAGGAAGTTCAGAAGGGTCGCGAAAGAGAAAGAGAAGAGAGAGAAGGAGAGAGAAGAGAGAGAAAAGCTTGGCGAAGCTTAGATCTTGCGAGATCGAGAGAGTTTGAGCTTGGGAGAAGCTTGAAAGAGAGGTTGGTAGAGCTTGGCCTTGGTGTAAGCCTGTGAGAAGAGAGGGAGATCTTCTTGAGCTTGGTAGGGTCGTTTTAGAGCTCGATCCATCGTGTTTAAGGTGAGTTGTGACCAAAGGTTAGCAATTGAGCTTGCGTGAGGCTTTGGTTGAGTTGATTGATGCATTTTTATGGCTTGTATGGCGATTCCTGTGTTTAGGTCTCGTGGGTACCGACCGATACCATGTGTGTATCGATCGATACTAGTCCTTGTTGGTGGACTTGAGTTGTGGTTGTATCGATCGATACCAGGTGTTGGTTTAATATCGATCGATACCAGTCCCTTGTCGGGAGTTGTGTGTTGTTTGGGCATCGATCGACACTATGGGAGTATCGATCGATACCAGCTGTGGCTTTGTGCTGGAAGTTTTAATTGTCGTTAATTAATTCTTGATAATTGTTGATTGTGCTTATTGGTAGCCTGTTGTTGGGATGATCAATCTCACTCAGCATTTGGTTAGCCAAATGTTGATGCATCACTTTTGTCGATGCATGTAAAGATAAGGCGTGATCGTGGAATCGAGGCAGTGAAGAAGGGATGATTAGGACCCGGGGTTTGCTTTTGTTGTTGGGGTATCGATCGACACTATGGGAGTATCGATCGATACCAGTTGTTTTACTGTTATAAATCGTTAGCTTGTGTAAGCTGTAGTACCTGTGTTGTACTGTTTATTGTGTAATAATTGGTGTAATAATTATTGTTTAATTATATGCAAAAAAAAAAATGCGGTCCTTTCAAGCTACGTCTTTGTGTAGAAGTTATAGAGAATGAGGATTGCGAAGTTATTCAGAAGGACAAAGCGGTGGACAAGATGAAACGGTCATTCAGTCATGACTCAAAAGAGGAATTTACAGAGGAATTTAAAGAAGAATATATTGGGAGTTATGAAGATGATGGTGTTTACAAAGACAAAGTTGAAGATGAAGAAGATGTGTGTAATCGAGGAAAATCTATGGATATATGCGAGGACGAAGACGAAGTTGAAGATGAAGAAGATGGCGAATTTGACAGCAGATTTGATATGATTGACGACCCGGATGGTGCATCATCCGATGATGATAACTTTAGTTTATATGGGAAGCCTCGAAAAGAAGATGAAGATTCACCGACGTTGCCTCCTAAGAAGAGACCTCAGAATATTGCGATGAACGAATCGAAAGGATCTGGTGAGTTTCTCAAGTTTGAGATGGAGTCTCTAAATATCGTTGTAGGCCAGCGATACGAGACAAAAAAGATCTAGAGATACGACTGAAACTTCTTACACTGAGGGATCGATTTGATTTTGATGTACCAATATCGAATGCGGAAACGCTCATTGTTCGGTGTTGGGTAAATGGATGTAGCTGGAGAGTTCGTGCTTCTACAAAAGGAAAATCCCCAAAATTCTATGTTCGTATCTACGATTCAGAACACACATGTTCTGTAACTGAGCGTTCTAATCGATCCCGACAAGCAACACCGGATATTTTGGGACTCTTATACATGGATTTTCTCGGCGACATTGATCCGTCAGTTCTACCTAGACATGTCGGAGTAGCTATCAATAAGAATTTTGGTATCAAGGTAATACATTCAATTTCAACTGATTTATTAGTACGAAGCGGCTGATTTATTAGTACTAAGCGGCTGACTTAAATGTACGATGCGGCTGACTTAAATGTACGATGCGGCTGACTTAAATGTACGATGCGGCTGACTTAAATGTACGATGCGGCTGACTTAAATGTACGATGCGCCTGACTTAAATGTACGATGTGGCTGACTTATATGTACGATACGGCTGACTTATATGTACGATGCGGCTGACTTATATGTACGATGCGGCTGACTTATATGTACGATGCGGCTGACTTATATATACGATGCGGCCGACTTATAACTGATTGTTTTTTATGATTATAGATGGATTACTGGAAGAGCCATAGGACGTTAAGATGTGCAAGACAGATCAATTTGGGGACTCCTGAGAAGGGGTTTGAAGATTTACCTTCGTACCTTCACATGATAAAAAGGGCAAATCCGGGTACAGTTACGCGTCTTCATATTGATGATTGCGGAAGATTCAAGTATTTGTTCATTGCATTTGGTGCGACCTTGAATGGATTTGCTTTTATGCGTAAAGTAGTCGTTGTCGATGGTACATTGATCCATGGAAAATACAAAGGGACGCTACTTACAGCAACAACTCAGGATGGTAATTTTCAGATTTTCCCAATAGCGTTCGGTGTGGTTGACACTGAAAATGATGATTCTTGGCAATGGTTTTTTACGCAACTTAAAATTGTTATTCCTGACGATAAGGGTCTTGCGATCATCTCGGATAGGCATAAGTCAATTGGGAAAGCAATTGAGAATGTGTATCTGAAAGGACCGCATTTTTTTTTTTTTTAACAGAAATAATTAACAATAATAATTAAACAATAATAATTAAACAATACAAGAACAATACAAGTTCTACAGCAAAAGCAACAACAACAACAACAAAAACCCCGGGTCCTAATCATCCTCTCTTCACTGCCTCGATTCCACGATCACGCCTTATCCTTACCTGCATCGACAAAAGTGATGCATCAACATTTGGCTAACCAAATGCTGAGTGAGATTGATCATCCCAACAACATGCTACCAATAAGCACAACAATCAGCAATTAACAATACGAAGAATTAATTAACACCAATTAAAACTTCCCACACAAAAACAACTGGTATCGATCGATACTCCCCTGGTATCGATCGATACTCAAACAACACACAACTCCCGACAAGGGACTGGTATCGATCGATACTAAAGCAATACCTGGTATCGATCGATACAAACACAACTCGAGTCTACCGACAAGGAACGGGTATCTATCGATACTCACATGGTATCGGTCGATACTCTCCTGCGATTCACAACCTGCACGAGATCTAAACCTTAGAAATCGCCATAAATCGCCAAGACAAAGCCCCAAACTCAGCAATCAAGCTTAACTAAGCACCACACAAGCTTAATTGCTAACCTTTGGTCCCAACTCACCTTAGACACGATGGATCGAGCTCTAAAACGACTTCCCGAGCTCAAGATCGACCTCCCTTTCACGCCCAAAACCAAGGTCTTCCAACCTCTCCTTCAAGCTTCTCACCAAGCTTAAACCCTCTTGATCTCGCAAGATCCAAGCTTCACCAAGCTCTTTCTTTCTCTCTCTCTCCTTCTCTCTCTCTTTCTCTCGCGACCACTCTGAGCTTTCCTCAAAAGAATGTTGCTTAACACCCTTAAAAAGAGAAGAGAAGAAGACGATAAGGAGAAAATCCCGACTGGTATCGATCGATACAGGCCAGTATCGATCGATACCGCCCCAGAACAAACCCGAATTAATTATTTTCCCCAATAATCAATTCTTCTGGAACGCGGGCGTTACAATTCTCCCCCACTAACTTAGATTCGACCTCGAATCTTCGTTACCGTTCATCTCCCATGAACCGCTCATCTCCAATGAACCTTAATCGTCGCAACGATTACACAATCCTTGGCCAACCCGGCCATCTCAACACTCACACGAGGTCCAAAAACTAACCTCCGAGGTTTCCCATTCAGTCCCTATGCTTATGACACCGCAGCATCATATGTACTTATTGCTCAACACTAGCCAAACCCCGTCACTCAAGACACCGCAGCATCTCCGAGTTCCGAGCATCTGCCATATCCCGCAGGATATCCACCACACCTCGCAAGGTATCAACCATACCACATCACCCAAGATACCGCAGCATCTCCGAGTTCTGGGTATCTGCCGTACCACTCCACTCGGTAATATAACCTACAAGAGTCTCAATACCCCATACCACTCAATTCTAGGCAATATATCCTACGTCTAGGATATACTCCTTACGAATCCACGGTATCACGTATCACTCTAGGCTATAAACCTCACGAGCCTGGGTACATCGTCACTCACACTCTCAAGACACACAGTCCTGCGAGCTATCGGCACCAGAGGAACTAGTCCTCTCAACGAGCAATAAGTCACATATTTATAAGCATCTCGACCGAACTACCTCCCGTGATCCGTGTAAATCCTCGCAAGGCAACACCGGCATCACCCATATTCCACACCCGGAATATCTGCCGTGCATGACCAATAACCAGGCCATCGCACCTCCCTTGCGCACCTTCCAGTGTCGGCTTGCTTTAGAAAAACTTGTCAAGACAACTACGACTAGGCTAACTTTAACACCCAATAACTCTCTGCAGTAGGTCATCAATACAAACGTAATAAAACAAACAAGTACCATACGCCTGCAATCCGACCCACCACATAGAACCGCTAAGTGAAATAACCCGGTCTCGTCACTCGACTCATTTTCCTGAACAAGCTTAACTGAAAACACGCAACGCTCACAACAGCAATAAGAACATCCATCTTATTACTCTCTCGCATTAACGCTTTTTACCCCAAACGTAATGCGAAGCCGTGACTCCCAAAGTCACCAATAATAAGAAATACTCATCTTATTATACATCATAATGTAACATCGTTCTACACAACGGCAATACAAAATGAAACACACATAGCACACAGCTATAACCGAAACTGGAACCTCTCGATGGAACTCAAGCCGCAGCTTGCTTCTGGAACCACTTCCGGAACCTCGCTTCCATCCTAGCCTCTGGCTCCCAAGTTTCCTCCTGCACCCCGTCACAGTCCCACAGAACTCGCATCAGCAGAATCTTCTTCCGACGAAGCTCCTTGACCCTCCGCTCGAGAACTCTCAAAGGTCTCGCCTCAACGGTCATATTGGGCTGGAGATCTGACGGAATCTCAGCCAATACTTCGTCACCCCTATACAAACACTTCTTCAGCATCGACACATGGAAGACCTGATGAAATGCTTGCATAGCCGCGGGTAACTCCAACCGATACGCTACTGGTCCAACACGCTCCACAATCCGGAACGGCCCCAGATACCTCGAACTCAACTTAGTCGCAGTAATGGACCTGTTCGGACCTCTCAGTAAAGCCATCTTGAGATACACACTATCTCCCACCTCAAACACAAGCTCTTTCCGCCTCTTATCGGCATAACTCTTTTGCCGATCTTGGGCCTCTTTCATGTTCAGCTTCAAAACCCGGATCTTTTCCATGGTTTCCTGAACAAAACTCGCACCCAAAGTGCTCATCTCCCCCACTTCTGTCTAACACAAGGGGTTACGACATGGCCTCCCATACAGAGCCTCATATGGAGCCATCCCAATACTCGCCTGGTAGCTATTGTTATACGCAAACTCTACCAAGCTCAAGTGATCCACCCAGTGACCACCCCAATCCAGCACGCACATCCTCAACAAATCCTCCAAAGTCTGGATGGTCCGCTCGGACTGCCCATCTGTCTGAGGATGATACGCCGTGCTCAAGTGCACTTTCGTGCCCATCTCCGCCTGAAACGCATTCCAGAACTCCGATGTGAACTTAGGATCCCGATCCGAGACAATGCTCACCGGTACTCCATACAGTCTCACAATCTCCTGCACGTACTTCCTAGCCAAAACCGCTGCCCCATCGGTCTTCTTAATGGCCAGAAAACGCGCACACTTGGTCAATCGATCAACGATGACCCAAACAACATCCTTGGTCCGAGAAACTGGTAACCCCACCACGAAATCCATCGTGATCATATCCCACTTCCACTCTAGAATGGGTAAACTCCGCAACAAACCACTCGGGACCTGGTGCTCCGCATTCACTAACTGGCACACGTTGCACGACGCAACCCAGTTAGCCACATCCTTCTTCATCCCGACCCAATGATAATAGCGCTTGAGATCGCGGTACATCTTAGTCGCTCCCGGATGAATCGTGAACATACTCGAATGAGCCTCACTCAGGATCTCTCGCCGCAAATCCTCATCCAAAGGTACGCATACCCTCCCACTAACAAGGATAGTGCCGTTCGCAGATACCTGATACTCAGAACCCTCTGCTCTCGAAGCCTTAACCAAAACCTCATCTTTTTCCTGAGCCAACCGAACTCTGCTCAAAAGATCGGCCTGGTTAGCCGCCTCTAAGCGTAAAGGTTCCTGAGATACAACACATAAGCGCAATGTGCTAATCTCGCTCACCAAAGACTCAACCTCGAGCTCCAGAGCCAAAGCCACCCGCTTCCGACTCAACGCATCCGCAACCAGATTAGCCTTACCAGGATGGTAAGCTATCTCAAGATCATAATCGGCCACTAGCTCCATCCAGCGCCTCTGCCTCAAATTCAACTCAGGCTGAGTGAAAATGTACTTCAAGCTCTTATGATCTGTGAACACCTGCACCTTTCCGCCATAAAGATAAGATATCCAAATCTTTAAAGCGAAAACTACTGCAGCCATCTCCAGGTCATGGGTAGGGTAGTTGCCCTCATACTTCCGCAGTTGCCGCGAAGCATAGGCAATAACCTTCCCCCGCTGCATCAACACACATCCAAGACCCACTCCCGACGCATCGGAGTACACCACGTAAGGCTCGCCCGACTCAGGCAACGCCAATACTGGAGTACTAGTCAACAAGGCCTTCAGTTCCGCAAAACTCTCTTCACACTCTGAGGACCACACGAAAGGAACATCCTTTCCCGTCAACTTCGTCATAGACTTAGCCAGACTCGCGAAACCCTTGACGAACCGCCGATAATACCCTGCCAACCCGAGAAAACTCTGAATCTCAGTAGCATTCCTCGGCCTCAGCCAAGTACTAATGGCCTGGATCTTCTCCGGATCTACCGACACTCCCTCCGCAGAGACAATGTGACCCAGAAAACCGATCTCCCGCTGCCAGAAACTACACTTGCTCAACTTAGCGAATAACCTCTGTTCCCGCAGCTTCGAAAGAACCACACGCAGATGCACCTCATGCTCCTCCCGGCTCCTCGAATACACCAAAATGTCATCGATAAAGATGATCACGAACTCATCTAGATACTCCTGGAAAACGTTGTTCATCAATCTCATAAATGCAGCCGGTGCATTTGTCAACCCAAATGGCATCACCACAAACTCGTAGTGGCCATAACGAGATCTGAAAGCCGTCTTCCGGATATCTACCTCATCGATGGGAATCTGATGATATCCCGACGCCAAGTCAATCTTGGAGAACCAAGTAGCCCCTCTCAACTGATCCAACAACTCATCAATCCGAGGAAGAGGATACATGTTCTTCACTGTGAATCGGTTAAGTCCCCGGTAGTCAAATACGCCTCACAACCCCTCTCGATCAGACGCTCCGCGTGCACAACCGAGATCACGAGACTCCCGGAAGTCGGTCTCACACCCTGATACACCATCTTCCCTTTCCCCTGGTCGAACTCGACTCGCCCTCAGTGACAGTCCAGATGCGCTCTGAACTTCCCGAGCCAATCCATGCCCAAGATGACATCGTACAGCTCCACTGAGCAGATAATCAAATCGGCAGGCATGGACTCTCCTGCTACCTGAACATCCACGTCTCACACCCGACCGTGAATTCTCAGGAGCTTCCCTCCGGCAACCTCCACGAAACCCAAACTCACACCGGGCTCGCTCTGCAGATTAGCCTTCTCGGCCAACTCCGGGGAAACGAAGCAATGCGATGCTCCCGTGTCAAACAACACATGACACTCTACACCCCCAACACACAAGGTCCCTGCACATATACATGTGCCGAGAACCTTAACACCCGACAAGCACGACATTCCCCAACACAGAATTAACTTAGATAAGTCTAAGAAAATACCTGTGATCGGCCTGGAACTCGGCTCTCCGGACTCGGTGATGGAGTACACTCGAGGCGCTGATGCCACCTGCCTGACGGGCTGCACCACCGTGGTCTCACTCTGCCGCAACTGGGGACACTGAGGCCTGATGTGACCCGCCTCCTTGCAGTGATAGCACACTCAAGAATCCACTCGCACTCCGCCCTTCTGAGGACAGCTCGCCACTCGGTGATCCATGCTCCCACACCCAAAGCAACCCGGACCACCCGACTACCTCTCGAAGCGCTCTCCCGCTTCCGCTTCTGTCCTTGCATCGGCTTACTGCCTCTGCTCGGACCGGACTGCTGCTGCACAGATCTCGCTTGAAAACTCGGTGTAACCGCTACCACCTCGTCCTTCAGACCCTCCTCAAGCAAGGCTGCAGTCTCAACCAACTCATCAACCGTGCAAAAAGCCCTCACCATGCAACGGTTCCTCAAGTCAACCCGAAGACCCATCAGGAATCTCTGCACACAGGCCGACTCACTCTCAACCGCTCGTCTAACATAAGACCCGAGCCGGTTGAACTCCACCTCAGACTCGCGTACTAACCGATCCCCCTGAGTCAAACTCGCAAGCCTCGACTCAGCAATCAAGCTTAACTAAGCACCACACAAGCTTAATTGCTAACCTTTCGTCCCAACTCACCTTAGATACGATGGATCGAGCTCTAAAACGACTTCCCGAGCTCAAGATCGACCTCCCTTTCACGCCCAAAACCAAGGTCTTCCAACCTCTTCTTCAAGCTTCTCACCAAGCTTAAACCCTCTTGATCTCGCAAGATCCAAGCTTCACCAAGCTCTTTCTTTCTCTCTCTCTCCTTTTCTCTCTCTTTCTCTCGCGACCACTCTGAGCTTTCCTCAAAAGAATGGTGCTTAACACCCTTAAAAAGAGAAGAGAAGAAGACGATAAGGAGAAAATCCCGACTGGTATCGATCGATACAGGCCAGTATCGATCGATACCGCCCCAGAACAAACCTGAATTAATTATTTTCCCCAATAATCAATTCTTCTGGAACGCGGGCGTTACAGTATCCGTTGGCGGCTCGTGGAATTTGCACGTACCATTTATATAAGAACATTTTGGTACGGTTCAAAGGTGGAAGTTTGTTCCGTATGGTGAAGAAAGCTGCAAAGTGTTATAGAAGAGCTGAATTTGATGAGGTCTTCGATGAGATTGAAGCGTGTAATCCTGAACTTCATGGCTACCTCCAAAGAGCGGATGTTAGAATATGGTCACATGTTTATTTCCCGGGCGATAGATATTATTTGACGACAACAAATATAGCGGAATCAATGAACAAAGTTCTTTCACATGCTAGAAGTTTCCCAATTGTTCGACTCTTAGAATCGATAAGGTCAATGATGATGAGATGGTTTGCTGAGCGGCGAGAAGATGCAAGGACGATGAAAACAACGCTTACCCGTGGTGTTGAAAAATTGTTGGAGGTAATTACGTTACATAGATGATTGATTCTTTTCATTTGTACCAGCCGAGATTTAATAACAAAATTCTTGATAACAGGTCCGTGTGAGTGGTGCCAAACTTGCGGCGGTACAAATGATTGATTCTTATCATGTACAAGTTACATGCGGATCATCGTTGCATGTTGTGAATTTGGATGCGAAAAGATGCACTTGCCGTCGTTTCGACATCGAGAAATTACCCTGCGTACATGCAATCGCAGCTGCCGAGACGAGGAATGTTTCGCGTATCTCATTGTGTAACCCATACTATTACCGGGATTATTTGGTTAACGCCTATGCTGGTTCAGTTATGCCTGTAGATTCGGCGCTCCGTATTCCAGAACATGTAGCTGAACAAGTGTGCATGCCCCCAGTTGTTCGTCAACAACCTGGAAGACCTAAGAACTCAAGATTTAAATCATGTTTGGAAAAGGCAAGTGAGAAGAAACGCCCCAGAAAACAACACACTTGTTCTCGTTGTAATCAGGGTGGGCATAATGCGAAAACTTGTAAAACTTAACGATGATTGGTATATGACAAATCGGTCATAAAGGACGGTGTAAACTTAACGGTGTGCAATATTATGTTTCTCTCGTAAATCAGCCACAACAGTGTCTGGTATGGTTTATAAATCAGCCATTACGGTGTTTAATAAGTCGGCCATAATAGATATTAAATCGGCCATGAAGTTGTATGAATGTGTTGGAAACCAAAAAGATGAAAAATTTGAATTTTATAAAACGAACGACAAAAAAAAAACAAAAAAATTTGAATTTTCAAACGATTTGAATTATAATTCAATTTGGGCGTTAATATCGACGAAATTGAGGTTTCCCACCTAAACTTTTTGTAATCTCGAGACACCGCGTGCATCCCTATGTTTCTCTCGTAAATCAGCCACAACAGTGTCTGATATGGTTTATAAATCAGCCATTACGGTGTTTAATATGGTTCGTAAATCAGCCATACCTCAAATTGGTCTGTTGTAAATCAACCACACCTAAAATCTGTGTTTCAAGGTTTAATTAATAATTTTATTTCAATATTTAGTAATTTTAAGTCTTACATCAACAATGGGTTATATATGTAAGATTTACACTTCTTGTATGTTTATTCTTATCATGTTCATCTCAAAACCTAAACCATGTCAAAATCTTTATATATATAGTAACAACATAATCCTTACCATGTCTTATCTATATGACTAACTATATTAGACTTAAACCATAAACCCTACATTACTTGTTTTGTAGTAACTATGTTATCATAGATAACAAAACAAACCCTCTAATTCATTGTAAAACTCGTAATCCCATAAATTCAAAAATATTTGTTTGATAAGTCGGCCATAATAGATAATAAATCGGCCATGAAGTTGTATGAATGTGTTGGAAACCAAAAAGATGAAAAATTTGAATTTTATAAAACGAAAGACAAAAAAAAAACAAAAAAATTTGAATTTTCAAACGATTTGAATCAGAATTCAATTTGGGTGTTAATATCGACGAAATTGAGGTTCCCCACCTAAACCTTTTGTAATCCCGAGACACCGCGTGCATCCCTATGTTTCTCTCGTAAATCAGCCACAACAGTGTCTAGTATGGTTTATAAATCAGCCATTACGGTGTTTAATATGGTTCGTAAATCAGCCATACCTCAAATTGGTCAGTTGTAAATCAGCCACACCTCAAATCTGTGTTTCAAGGTTTAATTAATAATTTTATTTCAATATTTAGTAATTTTAAGTCTTACATCAACAATGGGTTATATATGTAAGATTTACACTTCTTGTATGTTTATTCTTATCATGTTCATCTCAAAACCTAAACCATGTCAAAATCTTTATATATATAGTAACAACATAATCCTTACCATGTCTTCAACAATAGGTTATATTTGTAAGATTTACAATTTTTGTATGTTTATTCTTAGGGATATCATCTTCATTATATGTTTGAATTCGTAATCCTACATTACATATTTGAATTCGTAAACCCTAAATCATACATTATATGTTTTAATTCTTGAATTCGTAAACCCCAAAAATCATTGTATCATAAGTCGGCCATAATAGATGACAAATCGGCCATAAAGTTGTATTAACCCAAATGGAAAGCGACGTCGTTTTGGTCATTTGGGGGAAAAAACATATATTAGGGTTCTAGATCACTCTGAAACCGGGTTTGAGAGTTTGGGGAATTTAGAGCGAGAAAAAGACGAGTCGATTCGAATTCGGAAATTGTGAGCATGGGTGATCAAGGAAGAGGGTTCCCGACGCACTGTAGATGTGGTGAACGTTGTAGATTGCTTACATCAAAAACGATGACAAACACAGGAAGACTATTTCATACTTGTCGATTTGGAGATGAGGTAATGATGCAATTGGTTTCGATTTAGTGTTTATAATGATGCAATTGGTTTCGATTTAGTGTTTATATTATTGTGTGTATGGTGTAGAAGAATCGTTATCACTTGTTCAAATGGACGGACGAATCAATGGTTGAAGAGATTGAGGATATGAAATCGAAGATTGATGATCTTGAAAGTGCTTCATTCACCTTCGAAAAGGGATTACAAGCCTGTAACTCTGAAATCGAGACTCTAAAAATGGAGACTCGGACTTGTGAAGCAGTGGTATGTGGTTTTGAGAAAGAGTTAAGAAGTTTTGAAAAGGAGATAGACGATTGTAAAATGGAACTAAGGGGTTTGAAGAACATGGTTGTGTGTGTTGTGGTGATGGTTATTTTGTACAAGTTGTTTATGTAACGTTATAAATCGGCCACTATTAGTGAAACGACCGCATTTTTTTTTTTTTATAATTAAAATTAAACAGAAATAAATAACAATACAAACACAATACACGTTCTACAGCTTACACAAGCTAACAGTTCTATAACCGCAAACGCACAACAACAAACAATAAAAACCCCGGGTCCTAATCATCCCCTCTTCACTGCCTCGATTCCACGATCACGCCTTATCTTTACCTGCATCGACCAAAAGTGATGCATCAACATTTGGCTAACCAAACGCTGAGTGAGAGATCATCCCAACAACAGGCTAAACAACAAGCACAACAATCAACAATTATCAATTATCAATACGAAGAATTAATTAACACCAATTAAAACTTCCCACACAAATAGCAATTCATCACCATGAAAAACTATACCAACGCCTAGCAATTCCATCCCAAGAAAAGCTAGACACACAGCCTGAAAGGTAAACACACAACACGCTTTCAAGGCACAAACCACGACTGGTATCGATCGATGCCAAGGCAACACATGCCCACATGCAACGGCTGGTATCGATCGATACACCCCTGGTATCGATCGATACCGACTCAACACGAGTCTACCGACAAAGAACTGGTATCGATCGATACTCACCTGGTATCGATCGATACTCACCTGCAAATCACAACCTCCGCGAGATCTAAACCTAGAAATCGCCAATACAAGCCACAAAAATCATCAATCAAGCTTAACAAAGCACCACACAAGCTTAATTGCTAACCTTTGGTCCCAACTAACCTTAAATCGGCTGGATCGAGCTCTAGAAGACCTCTCTCGCTTCCCTTTAGCTCACCAAGACCAAACTCTTCCAATCTCTTCTTCAAGCTTCTCCCAAGCTCGAATCTCTCTCGATCTCGCAAGATCCAAGCTTCACCAAGCTTCTNCTCTCTTTCTCTCTCTCTCTCTCTCTCTCTCGCGACCAAGACTTTATTTCCAAAAGAAATGGTTTCCACGCGCAAGAAGAGAAGAGGAAGAAGACTTATAAGGAGAAATCCCGACGGGTATCGATCGATACCGCCTAGTATCGATCGATACTGCCCGGAACAACCCGAATTAATTATTTTTCCCCAATAATTAATCCCTCCGGAACGCGGGCGTTACAATTCTCCCCCACTAACTTAGATTCGACCTCGAATCTTCGTTACCGTTCATCTCCCATGAACCGTTCATCTCCAATGAACCTCAATCGTCGCAACGATTACACAATCCTTGGCCAACCCGGCCATCTCAACACTCACACGAGGTCCAAAACCAACCTCCGAGGTTTCCCACTCAGTCCCTATGCTTATGACACCGCGGCATCATATGTACTTATTGCTCAACACTAGCCAAACCCCGTCACTCAAGACACCGCAGCATCTCCGAGTTCCGAGTAACTGCCATATCCCGCAGGATATCCGCCATTCCTCGCAAGGTATCAACCATACCACATCACCCAAGACACCGCAGCATCTCCGAGTTCTGGGTATCTGCCGTACCACTCCACTCGGTAATATAACCTGAAAGAGTCTCAATACCCCATACCACTCAATTCTAGGCAATATATCCTACGTCTAGGATATACTCCTTACGAATCCACGATATCACGTATTACTCTAGGCTATAAACCTCCCGAGTCTGGGTACATCGCCACTCACACTCTCAAGACACACAGTCCTGCGAGCTATCGGCACCAGAGGAACCAGTCCTCTCAACGAGCAATAAGTCACACATCTATAAGCATCTCGACTGACCTACCTCTCGTGATCCGTGTAAATCCTCGCAAGGCAACACCGGCATCACCCATATTCCATACCCGGAATATCTGCCGTGCATGACCAATAACCCGGCCATCGCACCTCCCTTGCGCACCTTCCAGTGTCGGCTTGCTTTAGAAAGACTTGTCAAGACAATTATGACTAGGCTACCTTTAACACCCAACAACCCTCTGCAGTAGGTCATCAATACAAACGTAATAAAACAAACAAGTACCATACGCCTGCAATCCGACCCACCACATAGAACCGCTAGGTGAAGTAACCCGGTCTCGTCACTCGACTCATTTTTCCGAACAAGCTTAACTGAAACATGCAACGCTCACAACAGCAATAAGAACATCCATCTTATCACTCACTTGCATTAACGTTTCTTACCCCAAACGTAATGCGAAACCGTGACTCCCAAAGTCACCCATAATAAAAAATACTCATCTTATTACACATCATAATGTAACATCGTTCTACACAGCGGAAATACAAAATGAAACACACACAGCACTACTACTATAATCGAAACTGGAACCTCTCAATGGAACTCAAGCCGCAGCTTGCTTCTATAAACCACTTCCGGAACCTCGCCTCCATCCTAGCCTCTGGCTCCCAAGTTTCCTCCTGCACCCCGTCACAGTCCCACAGAACTCGCATCATCGGAATCCTCTTCCGACGAAGCTCTTTGACCCTCCGCTCGAGAACTCTCAAAGGTCTCGCCTCAACAGTCATATTGGGCTGGAAATCTGACGGAATCTCAGCCAATACCTCATCACCCTTATGCAAACACTTCTTCCGCATCGACACATGGAAGACCTTATGAAATGCTTGCATAACCGCGGGTAACTCCAATCGATAAGCTACAGGTCCTACACGCTCCACAATCCGGAACGGCCCCATATACCTCGGACTCAACTTAGTCACAACAATGGACCTGTTCGGACCTCTCAGTAAAGCCATTTTGAGATACACACTATCTCCCACCTCAAACACAAGCTCTTTCCGCCTCTTATCGGCATAACTCTTTTGCCAATCCTGGGCCTCTTTCATGTTCAGCTTCAAAACCCGGATCTTCTACGTGGTTTCCTGAACAAAACTCGCACCCAAAGTGCTCCTCTCCCCCACTTGGGTCCAACATAAGGGGGTACGACATGGCCTCCCATACAGAGCCTCATATGGAGCCATCCCAATACTCGCCTGGTAACTATTGTTATACGCAAACTCTACCAAGCTCAAGTGATCCACCCAATGACCACCCCAATCCAGCACGCACATCCTCAACAAATCCTCCAAAGTCTGGATGGTCCGCTCGGACTGCCCATCTGTCTGAGGATGATACGCCGTGCTCAAGTGCACTTTCGTGCTCATCTCCGCCTGAAACGCATTCCAGAACTCCGATGTGAACTTAGGATCCCGGTCCGAAACAATGCTCACCGGTATTCCATACAGTCTCACAATCTCTTGCACGTACTTCCTAGCCAAAATTGCCGCCCCATCGGTGTCCTTAATGGCCAGAAAACGCGCACACTTGGTCAATCGGTCAACAATGACCCAAATAGCATCCTTGGCCCGAGAAACTGGTAACCCCACCACGAAATCCATCGTGATCATATCCCACTTCCACTCTGGAATGGGTAAACTCCGCAACAAACCACTCGGGACCTGGTGCTCCGCCTTTACTAACTGGCACACGTTGCACGACGTAACCCAGTTAGCCACATCCTTCTTCATCCCGACCCAATGATAATAGCGCTTGAGATCGCGATACATCTTAGTCGCTCCTGGATGAATCGCGAACATACTCGAATGAGCCTCACTCAGGATCTCTTGCCGTAAATCCTCATCCAAATTTACGCATACCCTCCCACTAACAAGGATAGTGCCGTTCGCAGATACCTGATACTCAGAACCCTCCGCTCTCGAAGCCTTAACCAAACCCTCATCTTTTTCCTGAGCCAACCGAACTCTGCTCAAAAGATCCGCCTGGTTAGCCGCCTCTAAGCCCAAAGGTTCCTGAGATACAACACATAAGCGCAATGTGCTAATCTCGCTCACCAAAGACTCTACCTCGAGCTCCCGAGCCAAAGCCACCCGCTTCCGACTCAACGCATCCGCAACCAGATTAGCATTACCAGGATGGTAAGCTATCTCAAGATCATAATCGGCCACTAGCTCCATCCAGCGCCTCTGCCTCAAATTCAACTCAGGCTGAGTGAAAATGTACTTCAAGCTCTTATGATCTGTGAACACCTGCACCTTTCCGCCATAAAGATAAGATCTCCAAATCATTAAAGCGAAAACTACTGCAGCCATCTCCAGGTCATGGGTAGGGTAGTTGCCCTCATGCTTCCGCAGCTGCCGCGAAGCATAGGCAATAACCTTCCCCCGCTGCATCAACACACAACCAAGACCCACTCCCGACGCATCGGTATACACCACGTAAGGCTCGCCTGTCTCAGGCAACGCCAATACTGGAGTACTAGTCAACATGGCCTTCAGTTCCGTGAAACTCTCCTCACACACCGAGGACCACACGAAAGGAACGTCCTTTCCCGTCAGCTTCGTCATAGACTTAGCCAGACTCGCGAAACCCTTGACGAACCGCCGATAATACCCTGCCAACCCAAGAAAACTCCGAATCTCAGTAGCATTCCTCGGCCTCGGCCAAGTACTAATGGCCTGGATCTTCTCCGGATATACCGACACTCCCTCCGCAGAGACAATGTGACCCAGAAAACCGATCTCTCGCTGCCAGAAGCTACACTTGCTCAACTTAGCAAATAACTTCTGTTCCCACAGCCTCGAAAGAACCACACGCAGATGCACCTCATGCTCCTCCCGGCTCCTCGAATACACCAAGATATCATCGATAAAGATGATCACGAACTCATCTAGATACTCCTGGAAAACGCTGTTCATCAATCTCATAAATGCAGCCGGTGCATTTGTCAACCCAAATGGCATCACCACAAACTCGTAGTGGCCATAACGAGATCTGAAAGCCGTCTTCCGGATATCTACCTCATCGATGGGAATCTGATGATATCCCGACGCCAAGTCAATCTTGGAGAACCATGTAGCCCCTCTCAACTGATCCAACAACTCATCAATCCGAGGAAGAGGATACCTGTTCTTCACTGTGACTCGGTTAAGTCCCCGGTAGTCAATACACAACCGAAAACTCCCGTCCTTCTTCTTCACGAACAACACAGGTGCTCCCCACGGTGAAGAACTCGGACGAATAAACCCCTTACTCAACAATTTCGCCAGCTGCTTCTTCAGCTCTGCCATCTCTGCTGGAGCCATCCTATAAGGAGCCCTGGATATCGGTGTCGTCCCTGATTCCAACTCGATCGTGAAAGGATCCGACCTAGATGGTGGCAACCCCTGCAAAGACTGGAACACATCCTGGAACTCACGAACCACCCGAATATCCTGAACCCTAGCCTTTCCGACGGCCTCCGGCAAAGAAATAGTAGCCAAATACGCCTCGCAACCCCTCTCGATCAGACGCTCCGCGTGCACAACTGAGATCACAAGACTCCCGGAAGTCGGTCTCACACCCTGATACACCAACTTCCCTTTCCCCTGGTCGAACTCGACTCTCCCTCGGTGACATTCCAGATGCGCTCTGAACTTCCCGAGCCAATCCATGCCCAAGATAACATCGTACAGCTCCACGGAGCAGATAATCAAATCAGCAGGCATGGATTCTCCTGCTACCTGAACATCCACGTCTCGCACCCGACCGTGAATTCTCAGGAGCTTCCCTCTGGCAACCTCCACGAAACCCAAACTCACACCGGGCTCGCTTCGAAGATTAGCCTTCTCGGCCAACTCCGGGGAAACGAAGCAATGCGATGCTCCCGTGTCAAACAACACATGACACTCCACACCTCCAACACCCAAGGTCCCTGCACATGTACATGTGCCGAGAATCTTAACACCCCGACAAGCACGACATTCCCCAACACAGAATTAAACTTAGATGAGTATAAGAAAATACCTGTGATCGGCCTGGAACTCGGCTCTCCGGTCTCGGTGATGGAGTACACTCGAGGCGCTGATGCCACCTGCCTGACGGGCTGCACCACCGTGGTCTCACTCTGCCGCAACTGGGGACACTGAGGCCTGATGTGACCCGCCTCCTTGCAGTGATAGCACACTCGAGAATCCACTCGCACTCCGCCCTTCTGAGGACAGCTCGCCACTCGGTGATCCATGCTCCCACATCCAAAGCAACCCGGACCACCCCGACCACCACTCAAAGCGCTCTCCTGCTTCCGCTTCTGTCCTTGCATCGGCTTACTGCCTCCGCTCGGACCGGACTGCTGCTGCACAGATCTCGCCTGAAAACGCGGTGTAACCACTACCACCTCGTCCTTCAGACCCTCCTCAAGCAAAGCTGCAGTCTCAACCAACTCATCAACCGTGCAAAAAGCCCTCACCATGCAACGGTTCCTCAAGTCAACCCGAAGACCCATCAGAAATCTCTGCACACGGGCAGACTCACTCTCAACCGCTCGTCTAACATAAGACCAGAGCCGGTTGAACTCCACCTCATACTCGCGTACCGACCGATCCCCCTGAGTCAAACTCGCAAGCCTCGACTCGATCCGGCTGAACGCCTCTTGAGGAAAGTACTTGGAGTTAAATTCCTCCACAAAATCCGCCCAAGCCATTGCGGCCTGAACTCTCCGTGCTGTCACACCCCTCCACCAGAGATGCGCATCACCCTCTAGATAATGGACCGCAATGTCCACCTGGTATCCCACGGGACACCTACTCGAGAGGACATTCCTCTCTATCCTCCTCAACCACGCATCCGCGTCCTCAGGATTAGCACCTCCAAAAAAGAACCCCGTGCCAATCCTCTGCATCTGCTCCATCATCCTAAGGTAGGATGGGAGCTCCTCAGCAACCGCAGCTGCCACCTGAGGCTGAGCCTCCACAACTACCGGAACCACATGAGCCTGAGCTAGTACCCTCTCTGGTAACCGCTCCAACAACCTCGTCAACAGATCCGCTATGCGATCATCTCGGGCCCGAGCATAACCGGCTGCTACACCCGCAGCACCCGCTGGAACACCAGCCACACTGGCGCTCACGCCAGCCCCAACGGCACTCACACCGGCCGCTCCCTCAGTGATATATCATGGTTTTTACCCTGTTTAAGCCATGATATAAGTCCTTTTATAGAGTCTTTTCTAGTGTTTTGTAGTATTTTAAAGTCTTTTGCAGGTTATAGCACCTTTGGAGCTTAATTGGAATTATTGGAGCATTCTGGAGCGAAACTGAAGTATGATGACTAAGTGCCCGATCTGAGCACCGAGCATCGATCGATACCCCCTGGTATCGATCGACACTCATCGAGAATTCATGGGCCGCGACTTTTTCCAAGACTTGAAGAATTGCAGAATTGGCCCAGAAGTCTCTGATAATTACAAGAAGGCCCCAACTCGTGATTTAGGTTATAAATAGGATTTTACAGCCATCTGTTTAGGCTATGCCTTTCTATGCTTTATTTCTGTGTTTGATTTTACTTTGGTTTT
>PKML01050616.1:0-16427 GCA_002933935.1 Eutrema yunnanense
AGGATGAAGATGGCGATTCTCTATTTCCTAGCCATGGTGATAAAAGGAAAGCCAAAAGTGGTAAATGGACCCATAGATGATTTCTTACTAAGGGTTGTGGATGATCTAGAAGTTTGTGAATCATTCCCGTGGGGAAGATTTACCTATGACGATTGTGTGTCCCAAGTGTACAAAATGGTGGAGCATTTTAGTGATGAAGTGAAGGCCAGTTATTGTTTTCCAGGATTTATATTACCATTAGAGGTAAATCAAAATTTCTGTTTTGTTTAACTAGTATAACTTGGTTTTACTGGTATAACTGGTGTTACTGATATAACTGGTTTTACTGGTTTAACTGGTTTTACGTGTATAACTAGTTTAACTGTTTAACTTATGTGTAGGTATTGGCATTTGAATGTATTCCAGCTTTGAAGTCAAGGTTTAGGGAGACCGTAGAACCGATTGAAGAAGACTGTCCAAGTATGTGCAAGGGAAAATTTAGAAAGTCATACATGAAAGGATTCACCTTGCAAGAACTTTATGACATACTTGGAGATTCGAAGGATATTCATAGTATTTTGGTACTGGAGGACGACGAGGATAGCGATTGTTCATCAATTGAATTATACCGAGATAACCCTATTGTTGATGGCTGGAACGATATCCTAACCATACAAAATGGTAGGATATGGTGGGAGGATTTCTACAACTTAGATGTCCAATCCCGAGAACCACAACAAGTACCCGAGCAAGTACCCATGCAGGAAAGCCTAAACCTTGGAGCTGTGGACTTTCAAATGATGATGAAGGCTATGAATGAAGGGTTACAGAAGCTGAACGACAAGATTAATGACATAAATGCAAGACTGAAAGTTGTGGAAAATGATGTGAAAGTGCTTAAGGAGGGTGGTGACAGAAGAGTTGATGATGATATTGAGGACCGTAATTTTTTTCATGATGTGCGTGATTATAGGAATGTGCCTTGTTATACTAATGTTGGTGATGATGCTGGGATGACTGACAAGGTTGGTGATGATGGTGGGAAGACTGGAAATGATGGTGGTGATGCTGACGATAATGGAAAGGCCGATGATGATGAGGCAACCGAGAAGGCTGATGATGATGAGGCTGTCCAAGAAGGAAAAGGTGCAAAAAAAAAACTGGTTTAATATTTTGTATAACTCGTGAAATTAATTGTATGTCCAAATGTGTATGTCAGGTGTACCAGATGAGCAAGGTGAAAATGATGGTGGTGATCGCGATGATGATGATGAAACCGAGAAGGCTGCTGATGGTGAGGCTGTGCAAGAAGGAAAAGGTGCAAAAAAAAGTGGTTGATTTAATATTTTGTATAACTTGTGAAATTAATTGTATGTCCAAATGTGTATGTCAGATGTACCAGATGAGCAAGGTGAAAATGATGGTGGTGATCGCGATGATGATGAGGAGACCGAAAAGACCGATGATGATGATGCAACCGAGAACGTAGGTGAGGAGGCTGATGCTTTAGTTGTTGGGGCCAGGAAGAGAAAGCCTTCAAAATACGTCCAATCACCTTTTACAAGAGGGGAAAAGAAGCAGAAGTAGATGTTCATGGTGAATCTTGATGATGATATTGTATAAGTTGATGGTTTTTGGTTTTCGGTTTGTCATGGTGAAACTTGCTGATGTAGGATATAACTTTATGGTTTTTATTTTGGATGATGTAGGGTGACAGTGGATGATGACATTGCTTTGTGTTCTTTTAAGTTTTAAGTTGATTTAGGTAAAACTACGTACAACCACGTAAAACTATGCCCAATTTATGTAAGACTAGAACAACTGGTACAACTGCTTAATAAAATTAACTGATTAAAAAAATCTAAAAACGTGGTGACAAAAGAACACGTGCGCCGTCAAAATATATACATAGTTGTACTAAAAAACCAGTAGTACTCGATTTTCACATAGTTGTACTTTTCTAGTCTAAACTTGTTAGTAGTTAAACCCATATATTCATTAAATTCACGTAGTTGTACTTATAAAATTAGGTATTTAAACTACATTTAACATAGTTTCACACAATAATATGAGTCAAAGTATGTAATTTGTTTGATTTTCATAATTATGGGTTAAAATTTTAAAAGTAACCATAAAAGTATAAGATAGATGATGTAAAAATAAAATATAATTGAGTTAGACTTCTATAGATTTCTCTAATTTATTATTTAGAATATATAGACTTATATAGACCATACTTAGTTGGTCTAATTTGAATAATACTTATTGTATAATATGGATTTATGATTTCTCTAATTTTTATAATACTTCGTTCGTCTAATTACACATGTAAACAAAGATTGTACATTGATAAAAACAAATCCATACAAACATAATTGCACAACATATTAAACGTAATACATTGCAAAAGGGAATTAAACATAGTACATTGCAAAATTCAATTAAACATAGTGCAAATGCAATTAAACATTAACTACTATCATCCGCCAAATAGCTATAGATGTGTCCTCGTCTTTGTTTTTTTCTCCTTCGGCCATGTTCTCCAGTTGATGTGAACCTTTTTTCTCGAGTTCTCCCCTTTTTCTTCACATAAGGTGGAGGTAAGGCAAACAAAGCTAGTATGTCGCCAGGAACATTCCAATGAGTCTTATGGGGAACTGGATATATCGTCCTGCAATAGGCTAATGCCCATTGCTCCATCCAATAGAATTTAGAGCACAAATCATGTATCTGGACAGAAAGTAACAAAATTTGCAAAAGGGAATTAAATATAGTTGTACCAGTTATTCCTAGTTATACCATGACATAATGTTTGAAAAAATTGCAAAGGAACCTCATGTACCTGGATCCCCGTATGTTTGCATGAATCGGTAGCAGCTGCGATTGCATGGACACAAGGATATTTGTCCATATTAAACTGTTTGCAACTACATGTGAGACTTCTCAAATCAACCACGTAACTAATGCCATCACGTCCAATCACACTGTATTCAAGCAGCAAACTGTTAAGCGATGTTACCGCTAATAGATTCGCTTCCACACATCTTTTGTGCATTTTATGTTCCACACGAGGCACTAGTTTTTGTGTGTTCGGTGTATCCGCGATGATATTCCTATATTTGTCAAACCATTCACTCACTTTTCCAACAATTGCATCAATCATTGGCAATAAGGAGTACTTTCTTGCTTCCTTGAAAACACTATTGATGGATTCGACAGTATTGGTGGTACATATGTTGTACCTTTCTCCTGGAAAATAACATCTTGCCCATTTTTTCACGTCAACGTGTTCATCGAGATAATTTCTTGCAGCAGGATACCTTTTCGTAAAAGCTTCATAGAGTTTTAAGAACTCAACCTCTCTATAAGCCTTAGCGCATTCCCTGAACTTCTTCGCAACTGTCTCTTTGTTGACGTTATGAACGCTTAATTTCACATTTTGAGACAAGTGAAATATGCAATATCCATGTTCAGACAATGGGTATACCTCACGTATTGACTTGATGATGCTTTGGTGTCTATCAGATAGAAACACCATTCCAGGAACATCCGGTACAACTGATTTCAACTTATTCAAAAACCAACTCCAACTTGCATCTTTCTCACCATCAACAACACCAAAAGCAACTGGATAATGGTGACGATCAGGATCCTGAGCTGTAGCAACAATAAGTACACCACCATGAACATTTTTAAGGTGGGTTCCATCCACAATTATCACTTTTCTCATGGCTTGGAAGCCTTCAGTGCAAGCTCCCAACGCGAAGAATAGGTACTTAAACATGTGTTCCTCATCCACTTCCACATCTGTAACTGTACCAGGATTCATCGCCTTTAACATGTGCATATAAGAATACAACATCTTGAAACTTTCTTCTGGACTACCACGAACATCACTAGCAGCTTGTTTTTTCCCTCTCAACGCGGTAGAGTATGAAACTTTAACACCAAGTCTTCCTTGAACCATACCGACGAGATTTTTTGGAGTTGGGGTGTCAAATTTACCTGGATAGTATTCATGCAAAACAGATGCAACTAACTTTCTTGTGCCTTTTCTTCTTTTTCCGCTTGTACTTGTTGTTGCCCGAGAGCACACATGCATCTTGTTGTAAGTTCTAACCGAGAAACAATCTGATTTCTTTGTCTTCGCAACTCGTAAAGACCATTTGCAGCCACTGTTTGCTGCGGAACATTTTACCACGAGGGAGAGATGTGATTTTGGCCCGGGCCAAAGTGATTAAATTTACACCATTTGGGGCATATTTGATTATCGCCCATTAATCTAGAAGAAAAGAAAAAAACGAATTTGTTTCAGTCTGTCTCTTCTCTCTTGTCTTCGTGTTTCCAATCTTTCTACAGCTCAGTGACCTGTGGGGTTTTCCCCATGGAGCTTCCTCTCTCTCTGTCTCTCCTCCTCCTCCTAGGGTTTTGGGTAATATCACAATTCACGAGGCATGATCATTTTCCCCACTTGCAACAACAGTTTCTGGAGATTTCAAGCGAAGATCCCCAGATTTTGGGAATTTAACAACCAAACGAGTTTCACAATCTAACACTGTTTGGTATAGGAGAAGCAAATCGGCTTTCCTGATCAATGCCTACTCAGACATCGAGATCGGAGAAGAAAGACGCCGGAGAAGATGAGCTCCGACGGAACCCGTATGAAGTCCTTGGCATCCCCAGCAATTCGACGGATCAGGAGATCAAAAGTGCCTATCGAAGAATGGCTCTCAGGTCTTTTCAATTCTGGCAAAGCTTGAGACTTGCGTGATTAAGATGTTTTGTCGGATGTGGAAGTATTGTCTCTGCGATAAGTAGATCACTTGGTGGATCCAACCTCAGTATAGTGTCTGGTTTTTGTGTTCTTAATGCCTCTTTAGTGTTATATGTACTGAGGTTTAGTTATTCAGGTACCATCCTGATAAGAATCCAAACGATCCGGTTGCAGCGGATATGTTTAAGGAGGTTACATTTGCCTATGATGTCTTGTCCGATCCGGAGAATCGGCGTCAATATGATACAACTGGCTCTGAGGTGAGATTCTGAGTTTCAACATCGTTTAACATTGAAACCCAGATAGTACGATATGGTGTGGAAGTTTAGGACCAGATAGTTTAGCTTTGTAGAGTAGCCATGTTTTGCTAGAGTTGGAACAATCATTCAACACTTTTGCAGTTTCCAGATGACCTTAAATCACTGAAGGTTATAGTTTCTAGTTCTTCTTTATCACTTAAAGATCCCATTATCAAGTTTTACATTGGTCTGTGATGTTTCTCTAGGCTGCTGGTCCGGAAAATGAAGACCTTGAGCTCGATCTTTCAAGCTTAGGAGCTGTTAATACTATATTCGCCGCGCTGTTCAAGTGAGATCTGTAGACAGGCTCGCTCTACTCTTTTTTTTTTTTTTTTTTCATATCTATTTAAACACCCCCTTGGCTCTGAAGAGAAAGTGCTTTACTTTTGTTTGGGAAATAATTAGCAACTTGACGATTTTGTCCAACACAGTAAGCTTGGTGTGCAAATCAAGACAACTGTCTCAGCAAATTTTGTTGGAGGAGGCGCGGAATGGTACGGTGACTACTTTGCCTCTTATGGTTGGGCAAGTTGTGTCCAGGAAGGTATGATAGTGATAGTTTTAGTAGGCTAGTGTTTGCTTTTCTTTGCATTAATGTGGATTTGTCATCTCTGACGTATTTGTTTCTTTGACAGGTTGAAAAGCAATCGGCTCACTTTTATTCTGTTACGTTAACAGAGGAAGAAGCTCAGGCTGGATTAATATGTAAGGTGCAGTCATCTGCTAAAAACAAATTCAAGGTTTGTTTGCGCAAACTCTTGCCTTTTGTGCAAGAATCTTGTGGTCTTTTTTTCCTACTCTTGTATTTTACCTTCTGATTCTTTTTGCTTTCCAGTTGCTTTACTTTGATCAAGAAGAGAATGGAGGACTGAGCCTGGCACTACAGGTATGAAGTTTTGTATTATTTGTTTGCTGAGTAACAATTGTTCGATTGTATTTTGATTATAAACTGCTCATTATGTCGCAGCATGTAATCATTTGTTTCTGTTTTTTTTTGTCACATCTCTGAGTTGCATCACAGAGTGGTTCCATCAGAAAACTTACTAATTTGCTAACATCAAAATTCTGCATCCAATCGAATCATCATGCCCCTTAAGTTTCTTCCAATTTCTAAATTGTGCTTCTTTTTTTTTTTTCTTTGTGCAAAAGGAAGACAGCAAGAAAACAGGAAAGCTCTCGACTGCAGGGTTGTATTTTTTCGGCTTCCCTGTTTATCGTTTCGATCACAGGGTTAATTCAGTTAACTATCTTCTCTACCCTCTTAAGATAACACCTTTATTTTCTTCTTCTGACCGCCACGTGCTCAGTTTTCGCTTTTCTGCTCACAGAGGGCTCTCTCAAGGGATCCAGAGACCGGATTTTTCAAAAGGCTTGATGCATTTCAACCGTTTGAGATCACTGAACTGAAAGCTGGATCGCATGTCTTTGCTGTTTATGGTATGTCTGTTTAATTCGCTTACAGTTTTATATGAATCACTAGTTCAGTCTATTAGAAGCAGAGTAAGCTGAATTGGGGTCATATCTTTCTCTAGGTGACAATTTTTTCAAAAGTGTAAGCTACACTCTAGAAATATTCTCATCTGCTCCATTCGGTAACGAGAAAGAGAGTCTCCGGTCAACCGAAGCTCAGATAGTCTCGAAAAGAACCGAGCTATTGAAGTTTGAATCTGAATATCACGAAGTCTTTGCACAGTTCACAGAGATGGCTAGTAAATGCGCAGGTGAAGTGCAAGAGGTGAGAGATAGGTTACGGTAACACCCTTTTCTCCTATTTTATTGATTACTTTAAGAACAAGTAACTGAGATTTGTTGCGTTTGCAGATCGATGAGCTTCTCAAGAGAAGGAACGAGATATGCGCAGCTTACACGATCTTCCCACCAACAAAGCAAGGTTCAAGCAAGAACAGGAGCTGGAGCAAGGGAAAGATCTGGAAGAAGAGCAGTCTTTTAATGGAACCTAGAGAAGAAGGAGAAGTCACAGTTAGGGGAGAAGATGGAGTGAAGAAGAAGAAAGGGTACAATATTCAGCTGAGGCAAGACAAGAAAAAAACCTGAAGAGTTTACTGAAATCTTGAGTTTTTTTCAGGCACATAGCTACATTCTAAAAAGATATATATGTTTCAGTGATAATCTTTAGGGACTATTAACACTTTTAAGAAGTGGTATGTGGTTTCGTACGCTTCGCTGGATTCATCTCTTCGTACGCTTTGCTGGATTCAGATTCACATACTCGTCAGCCTCTTCTTCGTCGGAAGCCTCGCTGAATTCATATGTATCCTGCTGGTTATTGCCGACATCTTCTTCGCCACCAGATCCTGGTTTACCATATGCAGTTTGTTTCTTTCCGATTCATCCTTCCAGATCTGGACACTGCATTCAACAATCTTGACTTCGCTGCGGAAATCGAACACTATCTCTATGCTTGTCACTTAACAGAATCTTTCTTCTTCAAACAAGTAGGATGGAAATATAAACAGATGTTTTCCTCGAATTCTGGGAATTGCGTAAACACTGACCTCGTCAATGTGGAGGTATACGTCGCCTTTCCTTATACGATGACACAATAGTTGTTCGAATTCTCTAGTTTTCTGGTTAGGAGATGCAAACCTTGGAAATGGTGAGCCGTGTTATTCTTCGGGCGTACGGTCAAGGAATTTCCTCTGGCTCGGTGATCAAACTCTGTTTCCCCTCGGCAAGTTTTCTTGAAAAATTTAGCTAATAATAGTATTAAGTTTATGACTCAAAAAAAATTAAGTCTCAGTCTCTGTTTCCCCTCGGCAAGTTTTCTTGAAAGCCTTCCCAAACTCTCCAATCTGTTTCCTCACATCACATTGATCCACTTTGTAAAAAACCATCATCAATATTGCCCCGCAGATTCTTAAAACTTCAAAATCTCCACCAGCTCGTTCAAACATCAACTTGAAGAAGCTTAGTTCTCCGAGAGCACCACGATCGAGATTCTTGATTCTCTTATCGCCCGTGTGAGCTCAGAACCAATCAGTTGGCTTCTCTCGATCCCTTCTTCGTTGAACGTTATGATCCCATTGCGTTCAACCTGCTTTTGTAAATGACTTAGAAATGTTACACGGACGTCTGGTCCATGGAAGCTTAGGAAGATGTTGTATCTATTAGACACAGAGCTGAAAATCCTTCTCAAATGTGGAGGCCCAAACCGAAGCAAGATTGTGGAAAGGTATTGGACCAGGACAAAGAGAACTTAAGCCCAATAGAAGTCACATTTAAAGAAAAGCTGCAACGATCAATTGCAGAGAAAGAAGAAGACAAGAGCAGAGCTGAAGGCACAGAAAAGCATGGAAGGAAAAAGGAATTTGCAATCTCAACCGTGAACAGATTTGTTGTTTTAACAGAGGAGCTCGATTGTTGACACCTGTCAATCTCCCTTAGGGTTTACATCGTTTTCATCCTTGTATAAATAAGAACCTTTTGTAACAAAGAACATCAAGAGAGTGAAAGACAAGAAGAGATATTCAGTCACCTCCTTCATTATCTTAAAGCTTTAGCTTTTCCTACATGGTATCAGAGCTCCAGGGAACAAAATCCATGGACTCTCTTGCCCTTTCTGTTCCTTCTATCAACATCACAAACTGTGTAACAGTTACGTTAACAGAGAAAAATTATGTCTTGTGGAAGAGACAGTTTGAGCTTTTTCTCTCTGGTCAAGGGCTGCTCGGGTTTATCACTGGTAGCCGTCCCCCACCTCTGCCCACTATCGTTATCCCAGCCATCAATAACACATCTTCGGAACAAGCAAACCCAGATTTCATCACTTGGTGTCAAATCGACCAGATTATCTCGGCTTGGCTCCTTGGTTCTTTATCTGAAGATCTCCTGGGTGTTGTGGTAAACTGTAACACATCAAGGGATGTCTGGATGGCTCTGGCGCTCCATTTCAGTCGTGTATCCCCATCCAAGCTTTTCGAACTTCAACGCAAGCTGCAAACAGTCTCCAAAGCTGACAAAACGATGGAAGAGTACTTGAAGAATGTCAAGACATTGTGTGAGCAGTTAGACGCCGCTGGTTCCCCTGTCACCGAGAACATGAAGATCTTTGCAGCTCTCCATGGCCTAGGAAGAGAATATGAGCCCATTAAAACAAGCATCGAAGGCTCTCTTGTCACTCTGCCAAGTCCCACCTTTGAGGATGTTATCCCACGCCTGCAGGGTTTTGAAGATCGTATTCAGGCCTATTCCTCTGAAACCACAGTCTCACCTCATGTAGCTTTCAACACAGTTCGTTCTGACAACTCTCAAGGATACTACAACAACAATAACAGAGGCAGAGGACGTTTTGGTGGAAATAGAGGAAGAAACTCCTCCTTCTCTACAAGAGGACGTGGTTTTCATCAACAATTCTCTTCCGCCTCACCCAACACCTATGAAACCAACACCAACAGCAACATTCAGTGTCAGATCTGTGGCAGAATAGGACATCCAGCTCTCAAGTGTTGGCATAGGTTCAATAATAGCTACCAATATGAAGAGTCTGCAACTGCCTTGGCTGCTATGCGCATTACTGACATCTCTGATCAGAGTACTCATGACTGGTATCCGGACACAGGAGCCACAGCTCATGTTACCAGCTCCCCACAACACCTGCAACAGTCTCAGGCATATAGTGGAAATGATTCAGTCATGATTGGAGACTCAAGTTTTCTCCCGATTACCCATACTGGATCTTCTTCTCTTGCCACAACTTCAGGTACTTGTCTACCCCTTAAGGATGTTTTGGTTTGTCCAGCTATTGCTAAGTCCTTACTGTCGGTTTCAAAACTCACTCGTGATTACCCTTGTTCTTTTGAATTTGATTCTGATGCTGTGCGAATCAATGACAAGGCAACAAAGAAGTTGCTGGTAATGGGAAGCAACCATAAGGGTCTTTATCTACTGGAGGAACCAAACTTTCAGACGCTTTACTCCACTCGACAACATTCTACAAGCGATGAAGTTTGGCACATGAGACTCGGCCATCCTCATCCCCAAATCCTCCAGTTCCTAGCCACAACTAAAGCTATCAATATCAATAAAGCTACCAAGCGGATGTGTGAGGCATGTCGTCTTGGCAAAAGCTCTAGATTACCTTTTGTAGCTTCCTCTTTTGTAGCTTCTAGACCTCTTGAGAGAGTACATTGTGATCTCTGGGGTCCTTCTCCTATGACTTCTGTCCAAGGATTTCGATATTATGTAGTGTTCATTGACAACTACTCGAGGTTCTGCTGGTTCTATCCTCTAAAGCTAAAATCAGACTTCTTTGCTGTTTTTAAAATGTTCCAAAAGACAGTGGAAAACCTGCTTGATCAAAAAATCAAATCCTTCCAGTGCGACGGCGGTGGTGAATTCATGAGCCATCAGTTCCTGCTCCACTTGCGGAATGATGGAGTTCAGCAACTCATCTCTTGCCCGCATACACCGCAGCAAAACGGGCTTGCGGAACGGAAACATAGACATCTCACGGAACTTGGATTATCTATGCTTTTCCAAAGCAAAACTCCTCACAAGTTTTGGGTGGAATCATTTTTCACCGCAAACTTTCTCAGCAACATCTTGCCAACAACAGCTCTGGAAAATACCAAATCACCATTTGAGAAACTGTTTGGAAAAACTCCAGAGTATTCAGCCTTGCGATCTTTCGGATGTGCCTGCTATCCAACTTTGCGTGATTATGCTGCAAATAAGTTTGATCCTAGATCACTCAAATGCGTCTTCCTCGGCTATAACGAAAGGTACAAAGGATACAGATGCTTGTATCCACCTACGGGGAGAGTTTATATCAGTCGTCATGTGTTATTTGATGAAATCTCTTTCCCTTTCTCCGATACATATTTTCGGGCTCAAGACCATTGTTCTACACCATTGCTCAGTGCTTGGCAAAAGAGTTTCTCTTCACAGATGCCTCTTCCATCACAAAACAATCAGCCATCAACACCTACAAGGACAAACAACGATCCAATTATTCAAAATCAGTCCTTACCTTCTGCATCACTAAATTCCATGAGATCCTCAGAGCCTTTGAGCACTGTCTCCAATTCAGATATAGCTGTAAATCAGAACCAACTGTCCTCTTTATTCACAGCTAATGACTTCCCTCCTTTAATAACTCATGTATCGCACACTGCACCAGCCTTACGAAGCACATCTCCATCCCCAATGGCACCAGTTCCTGACATGTCTACTGCTGTGGAAAGGGAGTGCACTGGACGTACGGCAGGCTTCGACCCTGTTCCTATTGGCGACAGCGTTCCTCTCTCCACCAGCGGGACAGATATGTTACGATCTTTGCCCATCCCTACTACAACAACAAACCAACATACAATGATCACAAGGTCCAAAACAGGAATCAAGAAACCAAATCCGAGGTATGCCCTCTTCACGTTGAAACATCATGAACCACGAACTGTCACAGAGGCTCTGAAACACAAAGGATGGAACAATTCGATGCATGATGAAATGGGAAACTGTAAAATGACCAGGACATGGTCTTTGGTTCCTCGCATACCGGGAATGCATATTTTGGGCAGCAAGTGGGTGTTTAGAACAAAGCTCAATGCAGATGGATCTCTAGACAAATTAAAAGCACGAATTGTTGCCAAGGGATTCAAACAAGAAGAAGGTATTGACTACCTTGAAACATATAGTCCTGTCGTGAGAACAGCAACGGTACGGACAGTTCTACATGTTGCTACGGTAATGGATTGGGACATAAAGCAAATGGACGTCACCAATGCGTTCTTACATGGAGACTTGACTGAGACTGTCTACATGACTCAGCCTGCAGGTTTCGTTGACAAAGCACACCCGGACTATGTGTGCCATCTACACAAATCCCTATATGGGCTAAAACAATCACCTCGCGCGTGGTTTGATAAGTTTAGTAACTATCTATTGGAGTTTGGTTTTGTTTGTAGTCTCAAGGACCCGTCCCTGTTTGTTTACACCAAGAACAAAGATGTCATCATGCTATTGCTATACGTTGACGACATGGTCATCACGGGAAACAAATCTCTCACAATGTCTAGATTTCTAGAAGATCTTCACAAGCAATTCCGTATGAAAGACCTCGGGAAAATGAAATACTTCTTGGGAATCCAAGCCCAGTTTCACGACGCGGGTCTCTTTCTTTCTCAACAAAAGTATGCGGAGGACATTCTAGATGTTGCAGGTATGAGTGATTGCTCTCCCATGCCCACACCTCTTCCGCTTCAGTTAGACCGAGTCCCAAATCAGCAAGCTCATTTCTCGAATCCAACATACTTCAGGAGTCTGGCGGGTAAGCTACAATATCTTACATTAACTCGCCCCGACTTACAATTTGCAGTTAATTATGTGTGCCAGAAAATGCACGCTCCAACCGAAGCAGATTTTCATCTTCTCAAGCGCATCCTGCGATATATTAAAGGAACAGTGACTATGGGAATAAACTTCAACAAAAACACTGATTTCACTCTCCGTTCGTATAGTGATAGCGATTGGGCTGGTTGCCGTGAAACACGTCGCTCTACGGGAGGTTTCTGTACTTTCCTAGGCAGCAACATCATCTCGTGGAGTTCTAAGAAACAACCAACAGTGTCAAAAAGTTCCACGGAAGCAGAGTATCGCACAATGTCTGAGACCGCCTCGGAACTCACGTGGATGTGTTCTCTTCTCAAGGAACTTGGTATTCCTCTACACATCACTCCCGAGCTATACTGTGACAACTTATATGCGGTTCAACTCACAGCAAATCCAGCCTTCCATTCCAGAACCAAGCACTTTGAACTCGATCATCACTACATTCGAGAGAGAGTAGCACTCGGGTCTGTCGTGGTCCGTCATATACCAGCTCTTCAACAACTTGCAGATATTTTTACCAAGTCTCTTCCGATTGCAGCTTTCACATCTTTACGGTTCAAACTCGGTGTCGTTGTACCACCCACACAGAGTTTGCGGGGGGCTATTAGACACAGAGCTGAAAATCCTTCTCAAATGTGGAGGCCCAAACCGAAGCAAGATTGTGGAAAGGTATTGGGCCAGGACAAAGAGAACTTAAGCCCAATAGAAGTCACATTTAAAGAAAAGCTGCAACGATCAATTGCAGAGAAAGAAGAAGACAAGAGCAGAGCTGAAGGCACAGCAAAGCATGGAAGGAAAAAGGAATTTGCAATCTCAACCGTGAACAGATTTGATGTTTTAACAGAGGAGCTCGATTGTTGACACCTGTCAATCTCCCTTAGGGTTTACATCGTTTTCATCCTTGTATAAATAAGAACCTTTTGTAACAAAGAACATCAAGAGAGTGAAAGACAAGAAGAGATATTCAGTCACCTCCTTCATTATCTTAAAGCTTTAGCTTTTCCTACAGTATCTCCAGCTACGAGAAGAAGAAGCCATGAGAGATCGAAAGGGTAATGAAATACTTTTTGAAAGACAACAAAACCAGATAGTTAAAGCTATACGTATTAAGAACAAGTTGGTGTATTAAAGTACGCAAATACATAATGAGAGGAGGAACGTCAAAGAGAAAAAAGTTTCTTTCTGTGTTTTCAGTTCAAGACTACACTTAAGACTTTTGACTATTTACGGAAAACTACTATGAACTAAAATGTACATATTTTTTCAAAGTTTGAAAAAATGTCATCATTGTTAGTGATGGACTAGTATTGACTGAAACTGGTTCATAAAGTGGGAAAGATTTTGCGATTTTTCAAAACTCTACATTTACTCATTGAAAAAGCCATGATATTTCAAGGTTCAAAAAAAAAAAAAAAAGCCATGATATTTTGGTTCTCACAATTATTTGTTTCATATTATGTGGAGACGACATTACTGACAAAACACAATAATAGGAAGACTTTGATTGGTTACTCTCCTATGATGGTACAACTTGTAATACTAAGTGAGTAACCAATCAATAGAATTGTACAGAATGATGGTACAAATAGAGCATTACAAAAAGTGCAAAGCATTACAACATTTGTCATCAATAATGTAGTGGTACAAATAATGATCGAAAGTTAGAGTAGTACAAATGGAACTGAATTGTCGCTACAAAAAAACATGTCTATTACAACAGCCATATTCGATGTAAAATGCGGTTTGGAACGTATTAGCGACGATTGATAAATCGTCGTAATGAGATCGTCGTTATTTGAGAATCGTCTGAAATATTGGGAAGAATAAGAATCATCGTAAAATCGATGGTAAATCGATACGTTTCGATTTCGATTCCCTTTAAACCAATAAGATCGGTCCGTTTTAAGTGAAGTCTTTTAAATAATGACACTTAAGCAAAACGCTTTGAAACTCACTGAGAAGCCGACACATAAGCAAATCACTACACAAATAGTTATATAGATAAGGGTTGGAAACAAGTAATTAGTGTATTGAAAACCTGGTGCACAAAATATTTTTAGTCGGATGTAGGGTATAGATCCCGACTGTTAGAGGGGGATTTAGCACTCCCCCGGTTTAACCCGGTTTGAGTTTAAATCAGCCCAACAATCGACTTCAAGGCCCAACAAGACCGATTGACGAAATAAAATGAAGTTTCCTTTTATATGATAAAAAAAAGTTTCCTTTTATTGGAAAAAGACAAATCCCGGGAAGAAAGGAGATTACCTTATCGGCTTAAAGGAAAAATGACAATTGCCAATACAAAGTCAAGAAGGAAAATGAAGAGCTAAGGACTTCAAGACTTATAAATAGGGGAACTCCCTATTCATAATAATAATCTCAGAATCCCTCTAATCTAAAAATCCCAATACATTCTCCGTAACATGAACTACGTTTTGGTTTGATCCATTTAAAGGGTACGTAGGCAGCCTTCGCGGGCACAGCTATGATTCTAATAAAAATAATTCTCCTAAACCCTAAACTGAATTCGCCGATCTACGATATGTGCAAATTCTGGTGCTTACAATTGGCGCTAGAAGGAGGTGTTAGAGGGGGATTTAGCACTCCCCCGGTTTAACCCGGTTTGAATAGAAATCAGCCCAACAATCAACTTCAAGGCCCATCGAGACCGATCTACGTAATTAAAGGGAAATTTCCTTTAATTAATAAAGAGAAGATTTCCTTTATTTGGATAAAGGCAAATCCCGGAAAGAAAGGAGATTATCCTTATCAGCTTCAAGGAAGGAGATTAACCCCTTCGCCGAACTGAGGGGGGGACTAATTGTTAGAGGGGGATTTAGCACTCCCCCGGTTTAACCCGGTTTGAATAGAAATCAGCCCAACAATCAACTTCAGGGCCCATCGAGACCGATCTACGTAATTAAAGGGAAATTTCCTTTAATTAATAAAGAGAAGATTTCCTTTATTTGGATAAAGGCAAATCCCGGAAAGAAAGGAGATTATCCTTATCAGCTTCAAGGAAAAAGGATAATTGCCAATACAAAGTCAAGAAGGAAAAGGAAGAGCTAAGGACTTCAAGACTTATAAATAAGGAGGCCATCGCCTCATTCTGAATGATCTCAAAATCCCATCACATCCTTTGTAACAAGAACTACGTTTTGGCTTGATCCCTATTTGAAGGGTACGTAGGCAGCCTTCAACGGCACAGCTATAAATCTAATAAAAATAATTCTCCTAAACTCTAAAAAGAAATTCGCCGATCTACGATATGTGCGAATTCTGGTTCCTTCAATTGGCGCTAGAAGGAAAGGGAGAGAAATATCTGGTGTTTATGGAGAATTATTTTTAAACCCTAGAAATCCGACAAAACCTCCAGCTCTTCTCGTCATGTTCAACAATTCTCCAATCACCGGCATGAACATGCCGATCACCACCAAACATGAAGTCGTAAACGCCAACACGTCACGTCACGATCACGTAGAAGAGATCACGAGCTCACCGAGACGAACCACACGATCACGGCAAAGGACGTGCTGAGCATGGAGACGTGCCAAACCGCCGAGCTTGGAGACGTGTCGAACTGCCGAGCTTGGAGACGTGCCGAACATGAGATCACTCACCGAACTCGTAGAACACGCCGAGCTCGCCGAGGCGCGCTTATCGAACCGATGATCTCAAACTCAACGTGACGAACTCACCAAGAAACCTCACGAGCTCACTTGCCGAGCATGAAGACCACCATGACCAGAGAGGATGTAACTTGCATGTCAAGCAACATGCATGCCGACCATGAAGCACACGACGCCGACCTGCGACAAAACCGAACTGGCGAAGAAAAGTCATATTGTTTTTATTTGGGCTCAAATTTGCTTATGGCCCATATGATATGTGGCATAGCAGGCCAAGATTCTGGCCCACCATACATCAACCGAGCTCCTCACAATTTCCACCTGGGGCAATGACCGGACGATGCAAGCTCCGATCAAATCAAGTCCGAGAACCGGAATTAAAAAAAAAAAAAAAAAAAA
>PKML01050628.1:0-11081 GCA_002933935.1 Eutrema yunnanense
AAAAAAAATGCGGTCCTTTCACAAGTGGGGGAGATGAGCACTTTGGGTGCGAGTTTTGTTCTGGAAACCACGGAGAAGATTCGGGTTTTGAAGCTGAACATGAAAGAGGCCCAAGGCCGGCAAAAGAGTTATGCCGATAAGAGGCGGAAAGAGCTTGTGTTTGAGGTGGGAGATAGTGTGTATCTCAAGATGGCTTTACTGAGAGGTCCGAACAGGTCCATTGCTGCGACTAAGTTGAGTCTGAGGTATATGGGGCCGTTCCGGATTGTGGAGCGTGTTGGACCGGTAGCGTATCGATTGGAGTTACCCGCGGTTATGCAAGCATTTCATAAGGTCTTCCATGTGTCGATGCTGAAGTAGTGTTTGCATAGGGGTGACGAGGTATTGGCTGAGATTCCGTCAGATCTCCAGCCCAATATGACCGTTGAAGCGAGACCTTTAAGAGTTCTCGAGCGGAGGGTCAAGGAGCTTCGTCGGAAGAAGATTCCGATGATGTGAGTTCTGTGGGTCTGTGACGGGGTGCAGGAGGAAACTTGGGAGCCAGAGGCTAGGATGGAAGCGAGGTTCCGGAAGTGGTTCCAGAAGGAAGCTGCGGCTTGAGTTCCATCGAGAGGTTCCGGTTCGGTTATAGCTGTATGCCTTGTGTGTTTCATTTTGTATTTCCGTTGTGTGGAACGATGTTACATTATGATGTTTAATAAGATGGGTATTTCTTATTATTGGTGACTTTGGGAGTCACGGCTTCGCATTACGTTTGGGGTAAAAAGCGTTAATGCAAGAGAGTGATAAGATGGATGTTCTTATTGCTGTTGTGAGCGTTGCGTGTTCAGTTAAGCTTGTTCGGAAAAATGAGTCAAGTGACGGGACCGGGTTAATTCACTTAGCAGGTTCTATGTGGTGGGTCGGATTGCTGGCGTATGGTACTTGTTTGTTTTATTACGTTTGTATTGATGACCTACTGCAGAGAGTTGTTGGTGTTAGAGTTAGCCTAGTCATAGTCGTCTTGGCAAGTTTCTCTAAAGCGAGCCGATACTGGAGGGTGCGCAAGGGCGGTGCGATGGCCGGGTTATTGGTTATGCACGCCAGATATTCCGGGTACGGAATATGGGTGATGCCGGTGTTGCCTTGCGAGGATTTACACGGATCACGGGAGGTAGTTCAGTCGAGATGCTTATAGATGTGTGACTTATTGCTCGTTGAGAGGACTGGTTCCTCTGGTGCCGATAGCTCGCAGGACTGTGTGTCTTGAGAGTGTGATTGGCGATGTACCCAGGCTCGGGAGGTTTATAGCCTAGAGTGATACGTGATACCGTGGATTCGTAAGGAGTATATCCTAGACGTAGGATATATTCCCTAGAATTGAGTGGTATGGGGTATCTAGACTCTTTCAGGTTATATTACCGAGTGGAGTGGTACGGCAGATACCCAGAACTCGGAGATGCTGCGGTGTCTTGGGTGCTATGGTATGGTTGATACCTTGCGAGGTATGGTGGATGTCCTGCGGGATATGGCTGATGCTCGGAACTCGGAGATGATGCGGTGTCTTGAGTGATGGGGTTGGCTTGTGTTTGAGCAATAAGTACATATGATGCCGCGGTGTCATAAGCATAGGGACTGAGTGGGAAACCTCGGAGGTTGGTTTTGGACCTCGTGTGAGTGTTGAGATGGCCGGGTTGGCCAAGGTTTATGCAATCGTTGCGACGATTAGGGTTCTTTGGGAGATGAGCGGTAACGAAGATTCGAGGACGAATCTAAGTTAGTGGGGGAGAATTGTAACGCCCGCGTTCCGGAAGAATTGATTATTCCTGAAAGATGAATGATACATATGAAAAACAGAAAATAAGTTGTTTCAACACTATTCCGCAGTAAAGGGGTTTCTAATGAAACATTCTAGTAGAAATTTTCAATTTTTCCAAAATTTAAGAAACTCATAGGGGTTTGCCCACATATTCCAAAATTTCAGTGTGTTTTGAGGTTATTCCTGAAAAATGAATGAAACATATGAAAACAGAAAATAAGTTGTTTCAACACTATTCTGCGGTAAAAAGGTTTCTAAAGAAGCATTCTAGGGGAAATTTCCAATTTTTCCAAAATTTAAGAAACTCATAGGGGTTAGCTCACATATTCCAAATTTTATGTGCGTTTTGAGGTTATTCCTGAAAGATGAATGAAACATATGAAAAACAGAAAATAGGTTGTTTCCACACTATTCCGCGGTAAAGGGCTTTCTAATGAAGCAATCTAGGAGAAATTTCCAATTTTTCCAAAATTTAAGAAACTCATAAGGGTTAGCCCACATATTCCAAAATTTCAGTGCGTTTTGAGGTTATTCCTGAAAGATGAATGAAACATATGAAAAAGAGAAAATAAGTTGTTTCAACAGTATTCCGCGTTAAAGGTGTTTCTAATGAAGCATTCTAGGAGAAATTTTCAATTTTTTCAAAATTTAATAAACTCATAGGGGTTAGCCCACATATTCCAAAATTTATGTGCGTTTTGAGGTTATTCCTGAAATATGAATGAAACATATGAAAAACAGAAAATAAGTTGTTTCAACACTATTCCGCGGTAAAAGGGTTTCTAATGAAGCATTCTAGGAGAAATTTCTTATTTTTTAAAAATTTAAGAAACTCATAGGGGTTAGCCGACATATTCCAAAATTTCTTTGTTTTGAGGTTATTCCTGAAAGATGAATGATACATATGAAAAACAGAAAATAAGTTGTTTCAACACTATCCCGCAGTAAAGGGGTTTCTAATGAAACATTCTAGTAGAAATTTTCAATTTTTCCAAAATTTAAGAAACTCATAGGGGTTTGCCCACATATTCCAAAATTTCAGTGTGCTTTGAGGTTATTCCTGAAAAATGAATGAAACATATGAAAACAGAAAATAAGTTGTTTCAACACTATTCCGCGGTAAAAAGGTTTCTAATGAAGCATTCTAAGAGAAATTTCCAATTTTTCCGAAATTGAAGAAACTCATAGGGGTTAGCCCACATATTCCAAAATTTCAGTGCGTTTTGAGGTTATTCCTGAAAGATGAATGATACATATGAAAAACAGAAAATAAGTTTTTTCAACACTATTTCTTGGTAAAGGGTTTCTAATGAATCATTCTAAGAGAAATTTCCAATTTTTCAAAAATTTAAGAAACTCATAGGGGTTAGCCCACATATTCCAAATTTTATGTGCGTTTTAAGGTTATTCCTGAAAGATGAATGAAACATATGAAAAAGAGAAAATAAGTTGTTTAAACACTATTCCGCGTTAAAATGGTTTCTTATGAAGCATTCTAGGATAAATTTTCAATTTTTTCAAAATTTAATAAACTCATAGGGGTTAGCCCACATATTTCAAAATTTATGTGCGTTTTGAGGTTATTCCTGAAATATGAATGAAACATATTAAAAACAGAAAATAAGTTGTTTCAACACTATTCCGCGGTAAAAGGGTTTCTAATGAAGCATTCTAGGAAAAATTTCTTATTTTTTAAAAATTTAAGAAACTCATAGGGGTTAGCCCACATATTCCAAAATTTTTTTGTTTTGAGGTTATTCCTGAAAGATGAATGATACATATGAAAAACAGAAAATAAGTTGTTTCAACACTATCCCGCAGTAAAGGGGTTTCTAATGAAACATTCTAGTAGAAATTTTCAATTTTTCCAAAATTTAAGAAACTCATAGGGGTTTGCCCACATATTCCAAAATTTCAGTGTGTTTTGAGGTTATTCCTGAAAAATGAATGAACATATGAAAACAGAAAATAAGTTGTTTCAACACTATTCCGCGGTAAAAAGGTTTCTAATGAAGCATTCTAAGAAAAATTTCCAATTTTTCCGAAATTGATGAAACTCATAGGGTTTAGCCCACATATTCCAAAATTTCAGTGCGTTTTGAGGTTATTCCCGAAAGATGAATGATACATATGAAAAGCAGAAAATAAGTTTTTTCAATACTATTTCTTGGTAAAGGGTTTCTAATGAATCATTCTAAGAGAAATTTCCAATTTTTCAAAAAATTAAGAAACTCATAGGGGTTAGCCCACATATTCCAAATTTTATGTGCGTTTTGAGGTTATTCCTGAAAGATGAATGAAACATATGAAAAAGAGAAAATAAGTTGTTTCAACACTATTCCGCGTTAAAGGGGTTTCTAATGAAGCATTCTAGGAGAAATTTTCAATTTTTTCAAAATTTAATAAACTCATAGGGGTTAGCCCACATATTCCAAAATTTATGTGCGTTTTGAGGTTATTCCTGAAATATGAATGAAACATATGAAAAACAGAAAATAAGTTGTTTCAACACTATTCCGCGGTAAAGGGGTTTCTAATGAAGCATTCTAGGAGAAATTTCTAATTTTTCAAAAATTTAAGAAACTCATAGGGGTTAGCCCACATATTCCAAAATTTCAGTGTGTTTTGAGGTTATTCCTGAAAAATGAATGAAACATATGAAAACAGAAAATAAGTTGATTCAACACTATTCCGCGGTAAAAAGGTTTCTAATGAAGCATTTTAGGAGAAATTTCCAATTTTTTCAAAATTTAAGAAACTCATAGGGGTTACCCACATATTCCAAAATTTCAGTGCGTTTTGTGGTTATTCCTGAAAGATGAATGAAACATATGAAAAAGAGAAAATAAGTTGTTTCAACAGTATTCCGCGTTACAGGGGTTTCTAATGAAGCATTCTAGGAGAAATTTCCAATTTTTCCAAAATTGAAGAAACTCATGGGGGTTAGCCCACATATTCCAAAATTTCAGTGCGTTTTGAGGTTATTCCTGAAAGATGAATGAAACATATGAAAAAAAGAAAATAAGTTATTTCAACACTATTCCGCGTTAAAGGGGTTTTTAATGAAGCATTCTAGGATAAATTTTCAATTTTTTCAAAATTTAATAAACTCATAGGGGTTAGCCCACATATTAAAAAATTTATGTGCATTTTGAGATTATTCCTGAAATATGAATGAAACATATGAAAAACAGAAAATAAGTTGTTTCAACACTATTCCTCGGTAAAGGGGTTTCTAATGAAGCATTCTAGGGGAAATTTCTCATTTCTTAAAAATTTAATAAATTCATAGGGGTTAGCCCACATATTCCAAAATTTCAGTGTTTTGAGGTTATTCCTGAAAGATGAATGATACATATGAAAAACAGAAAATAAGTAGTTTCAACACTATTTCTTGGTAAAGGGTATATAATGAATCATTCTAAGAGAAATTTTCATTTTTTCAAAAATTTAAGAAACTCATATAGGTTAGCCCACATATTCCAAATTTTATGTGCGTTTTGAGGTTATTCCTGAAAGATGAATGAAACATATAAAAAGAGAAAATAAGTTGTTTAAACACTATTCCGCGTTAAAATGGTTTCTTATGAAGCATTCTAAGATAAATTTTCAATTTTTTCAAAATTTAATAAACTCATAGGGGTTAGCCCACATATTCTAAAATTTATGTGTGTTTTGAGGTTATTCCTTAAATATGAATGAAACATATGAAAAACAGAAAATAAGTTGTTTCAACACTATTCCGCGGTAAAGGGGTTTCTAAAGAAGCATTCTAGGAGAAATTTCCAATGTTTCCAAAATTTAAGAAACTCATAGGGGTTAGCACACATATTCCATAATTTCAATGCGTTTTGAGGTTATTCCTGAAAAATGAATGAAACATATGAAAACAGAAAATAAGTTTTTTCAACACTATTCCGCGGTAAAATGGTTTCTAATGAAGCATTCTAGGAGAAATTTCCAATTTTTCCAAAATTTAAGAAACTCATTGGGGTTAGCCCACATATTTCAAAATTTCAGTGCGTTTGAGATTATTCCTCAAAGATGAATAAAACATATGAAAAACAGAAAATAAGTTCTTTCAACACTATTCCACGGTAAAGAGGTTTTTAATTAATCATTCTAGGAGGAATTTCCAATTTTTCAAAAATTTAAGATACTCATAAGGGTTAGCCCACATATTCCAAATTATATGTGCGTTTTGAGGTTATTACTGAAAGATTAATGAAACATATGAAAAACAGAAAATAAGTTGTTTCAACACTATTCCGCGGTAAAAGTGTTTCTAATGAAGCATTCTAGGAGGAATTTCCAATTTTTCAAAAATTTAAGAAACACATAGAGGTTAGCCCACATATTCCAAATTTTATGTGTGTTTGAGGTTTTCCTGAAAAATGAATGAAACATATGAAAATCAGAAAATAAGTTGTTTTAACACTAGGAGAAATTTACAATTTTTCAAAAATTCAAGAAACTCATACGGTTTAGCACACATATTCTAAAATTTCTGGGCATTTTGACGTTATTCCTGAAAGATGAATGAAACATATGAAAAACAGAAAATAAGTTGTTTCAACACTATTCCGCGGTAAAGGGGTTTCTAATGAAGCATTCTAGGAGAAATTTCTAATTTTTCAAAAATTTAAGAAACTCATAGGGGTTAGCCCACATATTCCAAAATTTCAGTGTGTTTTGAGGTTATTCCTGAAAAATGAATGAAACATATGAAAACAGAAAATAAGTTGTTTCAACACTATTCCGCGGTAAAAGGGTTTCTAATGAAGCATTCTAGGAGAAATTTCCAATTTTTCCAAAATTTAAGAAACTCATAGGGGTTAGCCCACATATTCCAAAATTTCAGTGCGTTTTGAGGTTATTCCTGAAAGATGAATGAAACATATGAAAAAGAGAAAATAAGTTGTTTCAACACTATTCCGCGTTAAAGGGGTTTCTAATGAAGCATTCTAGGAGAAATTTTCAATTTTTTCAAAATTTAATAAACTCATAGGGGTTAGCCCACATATTCCAAAATTTATGTGCGTTTTGAGGTTATTCCTGAAATATGAATGAAACATATGAAAACCAGAAAATAAGTTGTTTCAACACTATTCCGCGGTAAAGGGGTTTCTAATGAAGCATTAAAGGAAAAATTTCAAATTTTTCAAAAATTTAAGAAACTCATAGGGGTTAGCCTACATATTCCAAAATTTCAGTGTGTTTTGAGGTTATTCCTGAAAAATGAATGAAACATATGAAAACAGAAAATAAGTTGATTCAACACTATTCCGCGGTAAAAGGGTTTCTAATGAAGCATTCTAGGAGAAATTTCCAATTTTTTCAAAATTTAAGAAACTCATAGGGGTTACCCACATATTCCAAAATTTCAGTGCATTTTGTGGTTATTCCTGAAAGATGAATGAAACATATGAAAAAGAGAAAATAAGTTGTTTCAACAGTATTCCGCGTTAAAGGGGTTTCTAATGAAGCATTCTAGGAGAAATTTTCAATTTTTCGAAATTTAATAAACTCATAGGGGTTAGCCCACATATTAAAAAATTTATGTGCATTTTGAGGTTATTACTGAAATATGAATGAAACATATGAAAAACAGAAAATAAGTTGTTTCAACACTATTCCTCGGTAAAGGGGTTTCTAATGAAGCATTCTAGGAGAAATTTCTAATTTTTTAAAAATTTAAGAAACTCATAGGGGTTAGCCCACATATTCCAAAATTTCAGTGTTTTGAGGTTATTCCTGAAAGATGAATGATACATATGAAAAACAGAAAATAAGTAGTTTCAACACTATTTCTTGGTAAAGGGTATCTAATGAATCATTCTAAGAGAAATTTTCATTTTTTCAAAAATTTAAGAAACTCATAGAGGTTATCCCACATATTCCAAATTTTATGTGCGTTTTGAGGTTATTCCAGAAAGATGAATGAAACATATAAAAAGAGAAAATAAGTTGTTTAAACACTATTCCGCGTTAAAATGGTTTCTTATGAAGCATTCTAGGATAAATTTTCAATTTTTTCAAAATTTAATAAACTCATAGGGGTTAGCCCACATATTCTAAAATTTATGTGTGTTTTGAGGTTATTCCTTAAATATGAATGAAACATATGAAAAACAGAAAATAAGTTGTTTCAACACTATTCCGCGGTAAAGGGGTTTCTAATGAAGCATTCTAGGAGAAATTTCCAATGTTTCCAAAATTTAAGAAACTCATAGGGGTTAGCCCACATATTCCATAATTTCAGTGCGTTTTGAGGTTATTCCTGAAAAATGAATGAAACATATGAAAACAGAAAATATGTTTTTTCAACACTATTCCGCGGTAAAATGGTTTCTAATGAAGCATTCTAGGAGAAATTTCCAATTTTTCCAAAATTTAAGAAACTCATTGGGGTTAGCCCACATATTTCAAAATTTCAGTGCCTTTGAGGTTATTCCTCAAAGATGAATAAAACATATGAAAAACAGAAAATAAGTTCTTTCAACACTATTCCGCGGTAAAGGGGTTTTTAATGAATCATTCTAGGAGGAATTTCCAATTTTTCAAAAATTTAAGATACTCATAGGGGTTAGCCCACATATTCCAAATTATATGTGCGTTTTGAGGTTATTACTGAAAATTAATGAAACATATGAAAAACAGAAAATAAGTTGTTTCAACACTATTCCGCGGTAAAAGTGTTTCTAATGAAGCATTCTAGGAGGAATTTCCAATTTTTCAAAAATTTATGAAACACATAGAGGTTAGCCCATATATTCCAAATTTTATGTGTGTTTGAGGTTTTCCTGAAAAATGAATGAAACATATGAAAAACAGAAAATAAGTTGTTTTAACACTAGGAGAAATTTACAATTTTTCAAAAATTCAAGAAACTCATACGGTTTAGCACACATATTCTAAAATTTCTGGGCATTTTGACGTTATTCATGAAAGATGAATGAAACATATGAAAAACAGAAAATAAGTTGTTTCAACACTATTTCTTGGTAAAGGGTTTCTAATGAATAATTCTAAGAAAAATTTCCCATTTTTCAAAAATTTAAGAAATTTATGTGCGTTTTAAGGTTATTCCTGAAAGATGAATGAAACATATGAAAAAGAGAAAATAAGTTGTTTCAACACTATTCCGCGTTAAAAGGGTTTCTTATGAAGCTCTCTAGGATAAATTTTCAATTTTTTCAAAATTTAATAAACTCATAGGGGTTAGCCCACATATTCCAAAATTTATGTGTGTTTTGAGGTTATTCCTGAAATATGAATGAAACATATAAAAAACAGAAAATAAGCTGTTTCAACACTATTCCCCGGTAAAGGGGTTTCTAATGAAGCATTATAGGATCCAATTTTTCCAAAATTTATGAAACTTATAGGGGTTAGCCCACATATTCCAAAATTTCAGTGCGTTTTGAGGTTATTCCTGAAAGATGAATGAAACATATGAAAAAAAAAAATAAGTTGTTTCAACAATATTCCGCGTTAAAGGGGTTTCTAATGAGGCATTCTAGGAGAAATTTTCAATTTTTTCAAAATTTAATAAACTCATAGGGGTTAGCCCACATATTTAAAAATTTAACGCTTTTTGAGGTTATTCCTGAAATATGAATGAAACATATGAAAAACAGAAAATAAGTTGTTTCAACACTATTCCGCAGTAAAGGGGTTTCTAATGAATCATTCTAGGAGAAATTTCCAATTTTACCAAAATTTAAGAAACTCATAGGGGTTAACCCACATATTCAAAAATTTATGTGCGTTTTGAGGTTATTCCTGAAAGATGAATGAAACATATGCAAAAGAGAAAATAAGTTGTTTCAACACTATTCCGCGTTAAAAGGGTTTCTAATGAAACATTTTAGGATAAATTATCAATTTTTTCAAAATTTAATAAACTCATAGGGGTTTACCCACATATTCCAAAATTTATGTGCGTTTTGAGGTTATTTCTGATATATGAATGAAACATATGAAAAACAGAAAATAAGTTGTTTCAACACTATTCCGCGGTAAATGGGTTTCTAATAAAACATTCTAGGAGAAATTTCTAATTTTTCCAAAATTTAAAAAACTCATAGGGGTTAACCAACATATTCCAAAATTTATGTGTGTTTTGAGGTTGTTCCTGAAAGATAAATGATAAATATGAAAAACAGAAAATAAGTTGTTTCAACACTATTCCGCGGTAAAGGGGTTTCTAATAAAATATTCTAGGAGAAATTTCTAATTTTTCCAAAATTTAAAAAACTCATATGGGTTAACCAACAAATTCGAAAATTTCAGTGCGTTTTGAGGTTATTCCTGAAAGATGAATAAAACATATGAAAAAACAGAAAATAAGTTGTTTCAACACCATTCCGCGGTAAAAGGGTTTCTATTGAATCATTTTAGGAGAAATTTCTAAATTTTCCAAAATTTAAGAAACTCATAGGGGTTAGACCACATATTCAAAAATTTATGTGCGTTTTAAGGTTATTCCTGAAAGATGAATGAAACATATGAAAAAGAGAAAATAAGTTGTTTCAACACTATTTCACGTTAAAAGGGTTTCTTATGAAGCATTCTAGGATAAATTTTCAATTTTTTCAAAATTTAATAAACTCATAGGGGTTAGCCCACATATTCCAAAATTTATGTGTGTTTTGAGGTTATTCCTGAAATATGAATGAAACATATGAAAAACAGAAAATAAGTTGTTTCAACACTATTCCCCGGTAAAGGGGTTTCTAATGAAGCATTCTAGGATCCAATTTTTCCAAAATTTAAGAAACTCATAGGGGTTAGCCCACATATACCAAAATTTCAGTGCGTTTTGGGGTTATTCCTGAAAGATGAATGAAACATATGAAAAAGAAAAAATAAGTTGTTTCAACAATATTCCGCGTTAAAGGGGTTTCTAATGAGCCATTCTAGGAGAAATTTTAAATTTTTTCAAAATTTAATAAACTCATAGGGGTTAGCCCACATATTCAAAAATTTAATGCTTTTTGAGGTTATTCCTGAAATATGAATGAAACATATGAAAAACAGAAAATAAATTGTTTCAACACTATTCCGCGGTAAAAGGGTTTTTAATGAATCATTCTAGGAGAAATTTCTAATTTTTAAAAAATTTAAGAAACTCTTAGGGGTTAGCCCACATATTTTAAAATTTCATTGTTTTGAGATTATTCCTGAAAGATGAATGATACTTATGAAAAACAGAAAATAAGTTGTTTCAACACTATTCCGCGGTAAAGGGGTTTCTAATGAAGCATTCTAGGAGAAATTT
>PKML01050628.1:16689-66500 GCA_002933935.1 Eutrema yunnanense
TCTCTCTCTCTCTCTCTCTCTCTCTCTCTCTCTCTCTCTCTCTCTCTCTCTCTCTCTCTCTCTCTCTCTCTCTCTCTCTCTCTCTCTCTCTCTCTCTCTCTCTCACGACCAACTCTGATATTTTCCCCCAGAACAAACCCGACTTAATTATTTTTCCCCAATAATCAATTCTTCCGGAACGCGGGCGTTACAAAATGCCTCATTAGAAACCCCTTTAATGCGGAATAGTGTTGAAACAACTTATTTTCTCTTTTTCATATGTTTCATTCATATTTCAGGAATAACCTCAAAACACACATAAATTTTAGAATATGTGGGCTAACCCCTATGAGTTTATTAAATTTTGAAAAAATTGAAAATTTATCCTAGAATGCTTCATAAGAAACCCCTTTACCGCGGAATAGTGTTGAATAAAATTTGGAATATGTGGGCTAACCCCTATGAGTTTCTTAAATTTTTGAAAAATTGGAAATTTCTCTTAGAATGATTCATTAGAAACCCTTTACCAAGAAATAGTGTTAAAACAACTTATTTTCTGTTTTTCATATGTATCATTCATCTTTCAGGAATAACCGCAAAACGCACTGAAATTTTGGAATATGTAGGCTAACCCCTATGAGTTTCTTCAATTTTGGAAAAATTGGAAATTTCTTTTAGAATGCTTCATTAGAAACCTTTTTACCGCGGAATAGTGTTGATACAACTTATTTTCTGTTTTCATATGTTTCATTCATTTTTCAGGAATAACCTCAAAACACACTGAAATTTTGGAAAATGTGGGCAAACCCCTATGAGTTTCTTAAATTTTGGAAAAATTGAAAATTTCTACTAGAATGTTTCATTAGAAACCCCTTTACTGCGGAATAGTGTTGAAACAACTTATTTTCTGTTTTTCATATGTATCATTCATCTTTCAGGAATAACCTCAAAACACTGAAATTTTGGAATATGTGGGCTAACCCCTATGAGTTTCTTAAATTTTTTAAAAATTAGAAATTTCTCCTGGAATGCTTCATTAGAAACTCTTTTACCGCGGAATAGTTTTGAAACAACTTATTTTCTGTTTTTCATATGTTTCATTCATATTTCAGGAATAACCTCAAAACGCACATAAATTTTTGAATATGTGGGCTAACCCCTATGAGTTTATATGAGTTTATTGAATTTCGAAAAATTGAAAATTTCTCCTAGAATGCTTCATTAGAAACACCTTTAACGCGGAATAGTTTTGAAACAACTTATTTTCTCTTTTTCATATGTTTCATTCATCTTTCAGGAATAACCTCAAAACTTTTAAAATTCTCTGCAATTTTTAAAAACTTTTAAAATTCAACAAAACTCTATGCAAATTTGACAAATCTGATGACTTTTGAAATCAACAAAACTCTCTCTAAATCCAACTCCCAATAACCCCAACTCATAGGTATTTAAACAATCCATAAAAGAATTCTATTATAACAAACTTTGAGAATCCAAGGGATATAGGTAGTATTTTAAAAATCATGTTTTATGAGTTAAAATGTAAAGAATCCATATCCCAATAACACTAGATTTTAACAGAATTATAGAATCATTAAAATACAAACTTTTTGAATAACAGTGGATTTTGATTAGATTATATAAATCATCAAACCAATAACAATGGAATGTTATAATCCATAAACGAATAACATTGGAATCTATAAAGAATGTAAAAATCCACAAACCAATAACAGTAGAATCTTAGACTCTAAAAATCTTCATAAATCAATCTCCCAATAAGCCCCCCAAATTGATTTTGTTTATTATGGCTAAACATAATTCATGTTTTTCTTTAATTATTTTTTAAAAAGAAGGAAAACTAAAAAAACATACATTCGCTTTGAAAATTTCTCAGATTAGTAGTGACTTATTGAAGTGTATAATAAATTGAAAGATACAATATTTCAAAATTGTTTATTTTTTTGTTTTGTTTAGAAATATAAAAATAAAATCAGAACTGCAAGAAAAGATTGGTGGAATGCATCTCTCCAACAGTTCTATCCAACAGTTTTTCTCTTTTCTAATGTTTACAATGCAATTTTTATTCTGCATGCAGACTAATTTTTTTATTATTAGTTTTTAGTTTTATCTTAAAACTGTATATGGAGACATAAATACATATGATTTTACATTATATTCGAAATGCTTTTCTTATGTCTTTCTATTGAAACCTAAGTTTACTACACACAAAAAAATAAACAGTGTTCTTTGTTATTTTATATGAGAAATATTTTCTTTTGAGGAAGCATGGTAGAGAGTTTATTCTTCCCAAAAAAAAAAAGGGTGATATAATAGACGCAAATCTGATGCTTATTTCTTTTGAAATTTAATAAAATCTCAGCCTTCTGAGCCTCACTAATTTATGTTCTAACTTATAATTGATTATTCCATTTTCTTTTATCTTTTATATTTTTTTTGAACAACTCATAAAATTAATATTGTCTACAACACACACATTTTCACGTTTGAATTTAAATTATAACACCATAGCCGCATTAGTACAAACCAATTTATTATAGGATCTGCTTATCTTATTATATAAAGCATAATCTTTCGACGTGAGCGTGACACGTAGGTTAATTATAGCTCACGAGATTGTGACATTTGTCACGGTTGTTAGTTTAGATCTTGACATGCATCAATTTAACTAACAAAATAAAAAAATAAATAAAGTAAATATTAAAAAAAATGTTAAACTTAAAAAAGGTAATCTTAAAAAAAGAACAATAAGAATAAATAAAGAAAACTTATAATAAAAAATAAAACTTAGAATCTTATTATATAAAGTTGGATCCCTCGATGTGAGCCTGACACGTACGATAATTATCAATCACAAGATTGTGATATTTGTCACGATTATTAATTTAGATCTTGACATGTGTCAATTTAATTAAAAAATATAAAAATAAATTAAAGTAAATATTAAAAAATGTTAAACTAAAAAGGCAATATTACAAAAAGAGAAAACAAGAATAAGTAAAGAAACTTATTTAAAAAAAAAAGAAAAAACAAGAATAAATATGGAAAACTTAAAATAAAGGAAAATGACAAAAGAAAACTTAAAAAGTTATAATTTACAACCACAACCAAAAAGTTAAACTAAAAAAATGCAATATTACAAAAAGAGAAAACAAGAATAAATAAAGAAAACTTATTTTAAAAAATGAAAAACCAAGAATAACTAAAGAAAGCTTATAATAAAGGAAAGTGACAAAAGAAAACTTAAAATGTTATAATCTACAACCACAACCAAAATTAAAAGGAAAATTATAAATATACTCTAAACTTAAAATGAAAATTATTAATATACGACCAAACTTAAAAGTGTATAATCCTTTCCATTATGACAAAATAAAACTTATAAAATGAAAATTATTAATATCTATATATATAAAGGAGAATTATTCAAAGTTAGTAACTTGCAAGTTCGCGACACGTGGCGAGTTAATCCATTAGATTTTGACATGTGTAAAAAATTATCAATTACATTTTGACACATAATACCTATCTATATATATAAAGGAGAATTATTCAAAGTTAGTAACTTGCAAGTTCGCGATACGTGGCGAGTTAATCCATTAGATTTTGACATGTGTAAAAAATTATCAATTACATTTTGACACATAATACCTATCTATATATATAAAGGAGAATTATTCAAAGTTAGTAACTTGCAAGTTCGCGATACGTGGCGAGTTAATCCATTAGATTTTGACATGTGTAAAAAATTATCAATTACATTTTGACACATAATACCTATATATATATATATATATAAAAGAGAATGATTCAAAGTTAGTAACTCGCAAGATTGCGACATATGTCGAGTTAATCTATTAGAAATGAGAATGATTCAAAGTTAGTAATTCGCAAGATCGCGACACGTGTCGAGTTAATCTATTAGATTTTGACACGTGTACAAAAAATTACCAATTAGATTTTGATACATAATATTAACAATAAAGAAAAAAATGTAATCTAGATTTAATCATAAAAGTAAAGGTAACAAATAAAGGAAAATAAAAGTTGTCTTTAGATTAAAGAATTTATCTTAAAGTTTTGACACATAATATTAACAATAAAGGAAAAAATATAATTTAGACTTAATCCTAAAAATAAAGTTAGCTAAAAAAGGAAAATAAAAGTTGTTTTTAGATTAACAAAGAAAAATTTAAACAAAAATTATCCTAAAAGCTAAATTTAAAAAAAGAATAAAAGTTAAAGTTAAAAAAAGGAGATAAAAAAAATTCTATTTTGATTAAGGAAATTTTAAAAAGGAATACAATCCTATAAGGAAAATTAATTCTAATTCATCACCTCTATATAACCAATTTGATATTATTTTTCAATTTTACAACCAAAAAAAGTTTCACTCACATATTTCGTCCATAAGCTGCATCCTCTTCGTTATCTAAACTATAGGTAATCTTCCGTGTAATCGAAATTATGATGTATGTTATGAAATATCTTCTTTATATACACCCGCTTCATATATCTTCATTATCTACACCCGACATTATGTTGTACGTTATATAAATTAAAAGCTAAATTGTGTTGTACGTTATGAAATTATGTTAGAGAGACATGTCAAGTGAATTGATCAGATTTTGAAACATGTTTAATAAATTTTCAATTATATTTTGATAGATTTTTAATAATTTTCTAATTATATTTTAACACATAATATTAACAATAAAAATAATATTTATAATCAATTCATAATCTTAAAAGGTAAAAGAAAAATTAGTAGTTATGTTTAGATTAAGAAAATTAAACAAAAATTATAAATAAAACCCAAATTTTTTTAAATAAAAAACCATATTTCAGATTAGAATAAGGAAATTAAACAATATATAATAATCCTAAAACGAAAATGAATAAAAGCCAAAAATTTTAAAAAGGAAAAACTTTATTTCAGTTTAGAATAAAGAAATCTTATTATATAAAGCTGAATGTTTCAATGTTGTTAACTTACCTGATCGCGACACATGTCAAGTCAAAGTTGTAAAAAAAAAATCAATTAATAAAAAAAAATTAAAAATTTGGAAAATTTAATAACCGATTCATAATTGGTAGTTTTACAAAAAAAATAATTAAAAAATTAGCTTAAGAATCAAAATTAATATAAAAATGGAAAAAAAAAATCTTTGTTTTTCCATTTAGATTAAAGAAATTAATCCTAAAAGGAAAAAAATTATAATTTCTTACCTCTATATAAACCTCTAATTTCCATTAGTTTTTCCATCGTTTCTAAATTTATATATTATATATTTTCATGGGTGATCTAAGTTTGTTTTCTATTTTTCGTTTTTAGTTTTTTACACGGGTTATAAAAAATATAATTACAAACCCGCATATATGCGGGTACTTATCTAGTAGTTTATAATTTAATATTTTATAACCCATAAAAAAAAAACCAGTTCATGCAAAAAAAATAATAAAACATTACGAACGTTTACACGAAACTATCAAAAGAAAAGTCTAATAGTTGATCATTTATTTTGATTCTCCTATTTTTCTATTCTTTAATTTTTAATTTAAATTGATCACATATTTCCAAATATTTATGTTTTCCTATTTCTATTTGAATCAAGTTTACTTTTTCATTATTTATAGCCACTAATATATCTATTTTCCAAAACTTTGATGAAATAATTATCATATTCTTATTCAAATTATTATTTTGTTATCTTATCGAATTGTGTTATATTTTGAACCGACCCAACTCATGATCAAAATTTGTTATTAATTTATCGAATATTAATTTATAGAATTTCTACTGTATATATTGATCTATCACAATGCAGTTAAATGCTATCAAATCTGTTTGGGTAAATTTGAACTGGTTCGATTAAGGAAAGTTATACGGTATGACAGTAGAATACATGCTTTGTTGATTAACAATTTCTCATTACAACCACTTTAAGCAATAGCGACCTAACAACTTTCCGGTTATTATCGACGACTAGATATTGGTTACCTAAAAAAATTGGTTGTTGCTATCTCAATCGCCTACGCTGGAAAGCTAAGAGAACGTAGCTTTTATGATTTTTTTAACTTCTTTATTTATAAAAGACACCAATCGGCCTAGTTCCTATATATTGACAATTTTCCTTATTTCTCAGGATTTAGGTACTTGTTACGAGAAATAACATAAATCCTGGTTTGTAGTTTTTATATGGTTTGTAATTTTTTAAAATATTGTTACAACTAGATAGGAGTTCAAAAATATTTTCTTGAATTCACAGTAATCTAGATGATGAACAATACATGAAGTTGTCTCCATATTTTTGGCATTTTAACCCGAGAAGAGTTTGTCACCTTCGGAAGTCGCTATGTGGACTTGTAAAGCTCAGCGGTGCTGCTTTGCTAAACTTAAGCGTATTTGAAAAAGTTTAGTCTTATGCAGACTATTCTTTGTTCATCTACTCTCGGGATCATATCGAACTAATATATGTTGATGATTTTCCTATTTGTGTTATAATTAACTTTTGGACGTTTGGACGTTTTATTGAATTTATTTTGGACGTTTTATTGAATTTATTTTGGACGTTTTATTGAATTTATTCTCAAAATAGAAGTATCACGTTGTTGAGAAACAAATTTCTTTTCGCAAAGGAATCATGCATTGTGTGAGATAATCCAAAACACGATTATTTATGCTCTTAGAACATCTCCAATGGTAGAACCCTTTTTGGGGTTCTTACCAATTGTTTATTCATAAATTTTGGTAAAATCAAAGTTTAGAACTTCTATAATTTTTACTTCTCCAATGGTAGAACCCCTAAAGAGTTCTTAAAAAAAAAAATTGGTTGAGCAATGAAGAAGAAGAAGACGGAAAGTGATTATGTTATTCACGTTAGTCTCAATGTTACATTGACTCTGCTTATATATGCAGAGCACATTTCCGGTTTACAATCACATAACCGTGATTCTATTCTACTTCACATAACCGTGATTCTATTCTACTCTAATAATATACTCACACACCATGGAAAATGGGAAGAAGAACCTTCAGCCGCCTGAAAAGTATACCGAAGAAGAAGATCGAGAGAAATCAAATGAGAGAGATGGCGATTGAGATACAAGAGAGAGAGAGTGATTTTTTTAGAATAAAAAAAATAAAAACAAAAACTCGTGACCATTTATTTGCGGACACGTCATCGTAAGAGTCGGGCTCTAAAAGCTCTTAAATAAGAACCGACTCTTACATTTATTTGGATTTTTGATTTAATTTTTTTGCACTAATTCTCTAAGAACCCCATTACATCTCCCCGTTGGAGATGGTCTTAAGGAGCTTAATAAGATAGATAAAAGAAGTAGAAAATGATATAGCTCATTAAGAGCTTTATTCAAATGTAAAGAAAAGAAAGATGAAAAACCTTAGATTGTCACCAAGATGAAATTGTTCTTAAGTTAATATCATAAAAGAAAAAGGAAAGGTTGTTCTTGGCAACCCTAGTTACTTTCTCTGTTGTCATTACAAAGATATATATACTACTCTACTTGCTAGGAAAACTCTAATTACATGGATTTGGACTTGTAATAAATCATGATATTGGGCTTTTGTATATGTCCTTTAATACATTGGATATTGTTGCCGAAACATGTCTTTTAATACATTGGATATTGTTGCCGAAACATGTCTTCTCAGGTGCAAATCGGCTAGTATGCCCATTGAACATGTAGAGATAATATCGTATCTTAACTTATTATCTCATAGTTAGAATATCCTCTTGTTAATATTCTGTATAGATCTTCTTCATCAGCTTATATATAGCGATGTACAATGTAACGTCTATTATCAAGGAAATACAATCATCTTCCTCTATATGGTATCAGAGCCCGATCCATACTGTCCAACCCGATCCATACTGTCTAACCCGATCCATTATCGACCTGACCCAAAGTTGATCAATCGATACATGCCCGAACATACCGAGATTGATAGGGCAAAGTGTCATCATCTCGAAAGGGCGTATTAGAGAATATTATCCCACATCGGAAGTTGAAATGGATCATAAGTAATATATAAGGAACATGTGCCAATCCACTCATTACCAATTGGTTTTGAGTTGGAAGCCCATGTAACTTAACAGAAAGTTGAAATCACAAACTTGCCTCCACAAAATCAAAACCACATTCTTTAACCGAGGTGGAGTATCACGAAATTATGGCATCAACATTCCTCAAGCCAAACCATCAACCAGGGCCCGTTTAAAGCATGTGCACCGGGTCCTTTCATTTTTTTTTCTCCAATTTTCTTTACGTAATTAGGGCCCTGATTTGTTATAAGAATATATAGAATAAGGCCCAAATTTTCAAATTTACAATATTGAAACTACGGTTTGAAAAAAAAAAACTATGGCGTGGCTTGGTTACAACTAAGTTATTTGAGCCGGGCCTGGTTACAACTAAGTTATCATTCACCGTTAATTTCGTCTTCCACAAATGAATAAAGCATATTGAATCAGATTGTCATGTTGGCGTGGTGATGCTTTTAAAGAAGGTTTCATTTCCACCGTTCACGTTTGAACTCAGGATCATCTTGATGATGTCCTAAAAAAAAGCTCTTAATCCTGATATTTATTGTCTAAATTGGGCGTTCTCAATTTAGGAAACATATTAGGATTTAGGATCGTACCGTGACATGGATTAGGAGATATATCCCGGTTACGTGTATGTACAAATATTTAGACACATTTGCTTTTAATGTTGAGCTAGCACTATCATTTGTGCTTAAATACCTTTGATCTTTTAATAACAAGAGAGAAATTATCAAACTCGTTACAATTTAGACACATTTGGAGTATAAAGTTTCATTTAAAACAAATTTACCAAAAAAAAAAAAGTTTCATTTAATTGTCAAAATTAATCAAATAATTGGGAGCCTTAGTTTAGCAAAGAAGGAAAAAAGGAGAATATTAGACAGGGAGGCAAAACTAACATGCAAATGCTTACAACTTTCAATGAATATCGAACATTGTATTGCGGCGGGGCTTGCGAACATTAATACTAACCATCAATTAATATCATAAATATAAAGATATAAACACACGAACATAGAGTGTGCATCTCAAGCAAAACCACCACTCCTTTTTAGTTTTCACATGTTTATGTCTCTTCCTTTCTTAAAACAAATACTATCACTTTATATTATATTCTCGTGAATCAGGATCTCCCTTTTCAATGAAGAGCTTCTCTATTTATAGGAGTTTAGTCGGTGGACGATTTTCTTTTCTTTATCGGATTAATATAAATAATTTCCTTTTTTCTCAAAGATTTGCTTTATCTTTGAAGATTTTCCTTTTATCTCGGAACTCGGCACCAACACAATTTGGTTGAGTTTCATGGGCTTCTAGACTGGTAAATGGGCCGATCTTAATTCGGTTCGGATTAAAGAGAAGATGCGGAACCCATCTCCAACACTAACTAGGTGATTGTAATATACTCATTTCCATTTCTTAATCGACTAGGATTTAACCCGCGCTAATTATAGCGCGGAGTAATTTTTTTAAAAAGATTTTTTAAAAAAATTTAAGAAAATTGTTTTTATCTGAATTTTACAATATGACTAACTAATGATTATAGATAAATCTGTTAATTTGTAATAATTTATCTATTTAACCCGCTTTGCAGTATACTAAAATATTATTCGGGCTAACCCGCAAAAACTTATAATCTTGAAAACATAACTTTAACATGCACCGTTAAATGACTCTAGTTTTTGTGGTTAGTCTACGAACTCTTTAAGAAAATAGTTTTCTTGTGTCTAACTTTTTATAAAATTAGTAAAATATTTTTCAACTTTTGTTTTGATATATATTCAAATAAAATATAATAAATTATAGTGAAAATTATAACAAAATTTTGAATAAATTTTTATTTCTTTGAATATGTATGAATTGATTACTATTTTAAAATATATAGTATTAAAAATATTTTTTTTTGTCGTCTGAAATCTTTTTTTTTTATATATTATTAAAAATAATTTAAAATATATAGTATTAAAAATAATATTTTTAAAATTTAAAATATATAGTATTTAAAATATACAAATGATTTAATTAATTAATGTCATTTACTAGCATCATATATAATTTAAAAAATAGATGGGACTTTTGATGTCATTAACAAATGATTCAAAAACATCATCAATAATAAAACTAAAATGATACAAAAAAGACATTAATGTCATTTATAAAAACGACTCTTAAATTATTATCAGTTACGTGAATGATACAAATATCATCATCCGTTATTGATAAATGATACAATTCTTACCAACACTTTAAAAACTGACACTCATTTTAGCATCACTTATTTTTAATTGATATAATTATTACATTATTTAAAATAATTGTTATAAATATTTAAAATCAATTGCCATAAACGAAACAAAGATAAACATCATTTATTTTGATCGATGCAAATGTTAACATCATTTATTACAAGCCATACAAATTAATATCAATTACTATAAATGATGAAAAGGGTTATATCAATCGTTAAAAATGATGCAAAACATTAGAATCATCACTTCTAGAGTCAGATTTATAAATGATGCAAACAAATTTGCATTAATTAAAAAAATAATATAAACAAATATAATAATTAAATGATACAACACATCTTATTTCTTGTAGTGAATGTTGCAGTCCACTTGTCTTTAAATAGCCATAGTTTCAAGATCAAACTTTAATCATCTATTATTAAACTCTAGTCAATATTACGCTCGAAGAAGATAGTTTGTATAATTTCAATATGTTATCATCTATAGCCTATAGGTATCAAATACTCTGCTTAAACCCACATTTAGATTCAAACATGACACATCGAATAACTAAGAACAATATGTCATTCAAATAAAATCATACACTACATATTATTTCTAATGAATCTGACATTATATAGTACGAGAATAAAATATTTTGGCACATATATATATTATATAGGTCCTCGACTACAAAATTTACAATCATGGGGTCTTTCATGCTCCAAGAACAGTAAAGGTACGGTCGTTTTCCATCAATAACTTAGAAACATCGGAATCAATCGGCTTAAGTCCACTTTGTCTTTAAATAGCTCAAAACTCTAATCATTATTAAACCTTACACAATACATATCTTATATATATATATATATATATATATATATTTATTATCACTCACGTTCAAAGACTTCTAAACCTAAGTAAACAAAACTATTAATTTATTTATTTTGGATATATGGCAAAGAAGACCCTTCGTGTAATTTACCTTTTCCTTAGTATTCTCCTTTTTTGCGAACTCATCGACGAGGCGCAGGGTAGTCGTTTGAGGTGTCATCATCCACCAGATTACTCGTGCAAGAAACGTTCAAGCCATCATCATCATAACCATCATCATCATCACAAGGACACTCCAAATGAATCGGAGGATCTTCAACGAAGTATCAAGACGAGGAGGAGAAAGGATCTTTACGGTGTTGATGCTTTCCGGCCTACTGCGCCAGGTCACAGCCCCGGTGTTGGCCACTCGATCAAGACTTGAGAAGTTTGAAGTTCTTAATCTTGATTTCTCGTGATCTATATATTTATTCTCGTGCTCGTTGTCATTTTGTAAATAATAGATTATGGTTTTAGTCTCAAACCGCCGTTTCTAAATTTTATATTTTTGATCTGTGTTATCTTGCGGTTCCAAAATTTACAAGAGGTTATTTCATAGGCAAAACATCAATTACGAAAAAAGAAAATATCCAACCTTTGCACTCTTGGGCTTATGTATATCGATATCACTAAGTTATTCCGGAACTGGAAGTGAAATTGAATTATGAATTTGTACGAATTCTCAACGTACAAAAAAATTCAAAGCTGCTAATGTTTTCTAACGTGTTCAAATTATGGTTAGTACGTAAATTTCATCTAGTTAACTGTGTTACAACTCGATATGAATTTATCAACGATACTAATATTTGTCTGATCGTTTAAGCATTACTCCCTCTCTTTTTTTTATAAAGGGTTTTCCTTAAAAGTACAAGAATTAAGAAAATCTTTTTTTTTTTTAAACATTAAACACTACCGTAACAGCATTTAGTTATCCAATTAGGAATAAGAATATTAATGTTTCACGATAGTACCGAAAGTACTAAGGAGTATAATTAATTAAATTTTGCATGAGAATGTGAGAAACTCTTATTAAAAATAACAAAACAAAATGTCTAAAACCCCTAATAAAAAAAAATGGAGGGAATAATTAATACGAGAATATCTTCTGTGCATGCATCAATCCCTCGGATTATGAATCAGGGCCGGCTCAAGATTTTCGGGGCTTCGGGATTAAAAACAAAACTCGGATCCATAATTTATGATAAATGGTAAATGATTGGTATATTTTAATTTCTTTTAGTAAGGTATATACAGGGCCATGCCCGCCATGTAAAAATTAAAACATTCGCCAACGGCATCATTTTACATAAAACATTTGAAAACCTATTTTAAGTGTGATAATTTATTGGCTAAGGTAATGACCATCTAATAATTATTTAGAATTTTATAATTTGATATAGTCGTGACCATCTCATATCTGTTTTGCATGAATTCAAATGTAATACTTTTCAAATATCTTTCATTTCTAAATTTTTTTTGTATGCAACTCCTCTTTTTAATATATATTACGCCATTTTTATGAAATTTGAACCAAATTGTTTTGGTAAACTTCAATTGTTTTATCAATTGAAAAAATTACACATGTTATTTTATATGTTTTAAAAAAATAAAACATTTTTTCTTGGTTTATCAAATTAAATTCTTTAATTGTCCTCTACAAAATTTTATTTTAGAAATTGTGATAACATGGATCATAATTCCTTTATTCGTTTATGGCCTCTAAAATTATAGGAACGGCTATGGGTATATACAAGCAAAATTGAAGAATCAACATCCATAAAAAGAAGAAAAAGCTTAAAAATCTGAAATAAGACAACTCAAATGATTGATTGTGTGCAAATATAATCTTTGATATGACCCACAAAAGGAAGGGCGTATATCAAAAGCATATAAATATCTAGCTCGACTTTAAAGACAATAAAATATACATAGGATATCTAACAAAATGATGTAAAAAAGTAAAAAGCATATATATACTATTAAAATAGAAACACTTTTTGTGTCCAAACAAGAAAAAATACATTTAAAATTATAAATTATGTGGATAATTATATTTGTTGCCAAACAATTTTTTTTTAAATAATATACATGATATTTTTTTTGTTAGATATGAATATTTTAATTAATTATAGTATTTATAAATAACATTTAATCTCTATTTAATTGATTAAATTATTTAAAATATAATAATATTAATTCATGATTGTAGAGATTAAATGTAAATTTTATAATTGTATAAGGTTGTTTTGGTATTTAAGAGAAGAGATTTTAATCTGAATTTGAAAATTTAAGTGATCTCCAAATTTAAAAATTTATGTTTGGTTTATTTTGGTTATTTAATTGAACCATAACTAGACCAAATGATATAATTTTTATTATTAAAAATATTTTAACTTGATAAAATTTCAAATATCTAAAATTAGTAAATATTTATATTATACGGTAATATGGTGGGGCGGATTAGTTTTATGTTTTTATAATTGCGGTCTTTTGTAGGTTGGTTTGTCAAAAAATGCAAGATAACATGCTGATTCAAGCCATATTAAAAAGACGGGTTAACCCATTTTAACACTTATAAATATATAATTTGTGAAATTTGATTTTAATAAAATAATAAAACAATTAGTTGTATGGTAATCTAAATTCACATAATAAAAAAGTATACAATTAATATTACATCAATATATACTTAACTAACTCTTACTTCTATTTTACCAATATCAACCATATGATAACATCATATAACAGTTTGTTTATTTGTCAGATAGTAAACTTTACTATCATTTAAGGTTACAAAAATCACATAATCATAAAAATTTTCATTAAAATTTAAATCAAATCATTTCGTTAGTGTTTGTTCAATATAAATTTCACAAAAAAATGTATAAAAGTTATTGCACCACACACAGCGCATATTAAAATCTAGATTTCGCATAGCACGAGTTAGAAATATGACATAAACATCAAAACACATATTGCACAACAAATCAACAAAATATTATTCTCTCACTAAAAACTTAATAATTACAAATTCAACATATTTGAATCAATAACACTTAAATTAGATCTTATTTCTCGTTTCATATTTTTTTTCAAAATTTAGTCTACAAAAGAACTTTATCATATGCGGGTGCGTGGGTAAGAATCTAGTATATACTATTAAAACAGAATCACTTTTAGAACCTCTTGCCAAACATGTATTAAATATGTTGCCAAACATTTAGTATATATATTTTAAACTTAAAAATTACAAATTAAACATATTTGAATCAATAACAATTAAATTATTTATTATTCATCATTTCATATTTTATATATTACAAAAAATTTTATTCCGCACGGGCACACATATTTAGAATCTAATAAATTCTTAAAGTTCAGGTTATAGAAAAATATATATAGAGAATGGATACACTAATGCCCAATGGTAAAGTTGTTCATGAATTACTATATAAGTACTTGCATATATGCGGGTTTATAATTTAATATTTTATAATCCGTGAAAAAAATCAAAGACGAAAAAATGAAAAACAAAATTAGATCACCTGTGAAAATATATAATATATAATTTTCCTTGAAAAAAGAATTTGGTGAAGAGAAACTTAATTTGGTTTTTATTTATATTTTTTGTTTACTTTTCTTAATCTAAATATAACTACTATTTTTTGTTATACATTTTAGGATTAGGAATCGATTATAAATTTTTTTTTATTGTTAATATTATATGTTAAAATGTAATTGAAAATTTATTAAACACGTGTCAAAATATAATTAGAAATTTATTAAACACATATCAAAATCTAATCGATTAACTTAATACGTGTCGCGATCATGAGAGTTACTAACTTTAAAATATTCTACTTTATATAATAAGATAGTTCTATATTTTATTTTATTTTTAAGTGATGGTCCAATTGGAAGCGACTTATTGGATCATAGTTGTAACATCCCGATTTCTTGTATATGCGGAGAGGTTTATAAGAATTGATTTGGCTACCTATGTCATCAAAGTGCACTTATCCTTTCGGGAACTTGTCCAGAGAGAACTCCAGAGTTAAGCGTGCTTGAGCTGGAGCAATTTAAGGATGGGTGACCTACCGGGAAATGATTCGCGGTATCGTGTGAGTGAGGACAAAACACGGGGAAAGATCACGTGGTGATTGCAGGGTCAGTAAACAAGTATTACAAGCCTCCCGGACTAACGCACCGGCCGTCGGACAAGGGTGGGGCCCACGGGCCGAGAGAGGGCATGGGGCCCACAGGTAGGGGCGGTCGGGGCGTTATAATAGTGGGCTCGGAAGGCACCGGCCCGTAAACCTTCCACTGCCAAGAGCGGGAGGTGAAAGTTTTTTTGTGTAACCAGCCTCACGCGGTCTCTTTCGCGCTAAGGAAGTCCGAACCACAAGCATTCGCTCGAGTCTGAACCTTCAACTCCTGGCTTGGAATGGGCAAACCAATAGAAAGCCGGCCCAACAGATCGGTCCAACGTTCCATCACTTTATTGTCTCCACTCGGATCACAAGCCCACGTTACTAGGGGCGGAACTACATGGAGGGGAGGGGGTTCAGCTGACCCTATGTAGTTTTGAAAAATATTTGTTTTTTATTTAAAGAAAAATATAATGACCCTATTAAAAAAAAATTTGACCCCAGTTTTTTTTCTAACTCAAACTTGGGATCATATTATGTATTAGTTAATTTTATTTCTATTTTAAAAACATAAAAAAGGAAAACTATTTTTATTTTCTTTTGTCGTATTCGTCTTCCACGAAAAGAGAAAGAGTCGAAGGTGCAGCAAAAAAACAACAACAAAATTGATTGAATTAAGGTTAGATTTCTTTTGTATTTTTTAAATATTTTACTTTGTATTTGTTTAATATTTTACTTTAATATGTTTAATTAGATTCTAAATATTTGTTAATTTAGAGATGATAAGTCTTGAATTCATAAAAAATTTAGGTTTATGTTCATAATCTATTAATTAAATATCTTTAACTTTTAGTTTTGTAATTTGAAATTAACTAATTTGTTTTTTTATTAAATAAGTAATGGATCGATTTCTGAAAAAAAATCTCCATCAACGGATGATATTGATTTAGATGACTTGGCGTATGATCCCGGTGAGAGAAAATGAATAGTACTGGAATATCATCCTAATCAAAGAGACGAGATAAGACGCAAGTATTTGACTAGAGGACCTTGTCAACCTCGTGGCCATAGTTTAGAACAACGACTTATAGGAAATACTCTAAGACGGTTTAATCCTTATTGGTTTGATGAATATGGTGATTGGTTGGAATATAGTGTGAAGAAAGAAAATGCATATTGTGTGTGCTGCTATTTGTTCAGCAATGGAAAAAAGATGGCAATATTGGATTTGAGACTTAGGGATTTGATTGTTGGAATAAATATGTGAGTTGTCTAGTCATGTAGGTGTCACAATAAACAGTTTTCATTACATAGCTAAGAAGAAGTGTGAAGATTTGATGAGACAAAGTCAATCAATTAAACATGCTCTGCATAAACAAACCAATGTTGTGAAAAATGAGTATCATATTCGATTAAATGATTCAATCGATGCTTCGAGATACTTACTGAGACAAGGTTTGCCGTTTCGTGGTCATGATGAGACAATGAATTCTAGTAACCAATGATTTTTTTTTGGAAGTATTGAAGTATACAGCTGAACAAAATGAAGCTGTGAATAAGGTTGTGTTGAAGAATGCTCCTAGAAATAACCAAATGGTGTTTCATCCAATTCAAAAAGACATTGTTAATTGATTTTCAGAAGAAGTAGTTAACTCCATAATTCAATAGATTGGTAATGATGTGTTTGCTCTATTGGTGGATGAATCTGCTGATTGTTCTAAGAAATAGCAGATGGCTATAGTTTTCGTTTTGTTGATAAACATGGAATAGTACTGAAAGAGAGATTCGTTGGTCTTATCCATGTGAAGGAGACATCTTCTTTATCCCTGAAATCTGGAATTGATTAATTGTTTGCTAAATATAGTCTGAGTTTGAAAAATGTGAGAGGACAAAGCTATGATATAGCAGGAATTATGAGAGGTGAACTGAATGGGCTGAGAACATTGATTTCAAGAGAAAATAGTTATGCATACTATGTGCACTGTTTTGCTCACCAACTTCAATTGGTTGTTGTTGCAGTTGCGAAGAAACATTTTGAAATTGGAGATTTCTTTGATAAGATTTATGTGCTAGTGAACGTGGTTGTAGCTTCATGCACAAGAAAGGATAAGATGAAAGAAATTCAGCGGGATACAATTGAAAAGGGAGTAAGTAGTCGTGAAATCAAGACTGGAAAAGGACTCAATCAAGAGTTTCCACTTCCAAGACCAGAAAATACACGTTGGGGCTCTCATTATATAACGTTGTTGCGTTTAATTGATTTGTTTTCTATTGTGATTAAGGTGCTTGAATATGTCCAAGATGAAGATGTAGATAATACCCAAAAAAGTCAGGCAAATGTTCTTCTCAAATACATTCATACTTTTGATTTTGTATTCTATCTACACTTGATGCTGCTTCTTTTGGGACTCACATAGAATTTATCAATGGCATTACAAAAAAAGATCAAAACATCCTAAATGATGTCTCATTAGTGGAATCTACTAAGCGACAACTACAAAAGTTAAAAGATGATGGATGGAATTCTTTCGTGAAGAAGGTTTTAGATTTTTTTGAGAAACACGACACTAAAATTATCAACATGGAGGACAATTCCATCGATCCAAGGAAGGCACGCAAATATTCTCGGACTTGATCTCTTATTTCAACCTCTCTCTCTTCTTGTTTCCTATTTGGTTGCTTGAGGGCAAGCAAGGAAATAAGTTTGGGGGAGTTGATATTCATATATTTTACATGTTCTAGATTGTATTTTAGTTAGCATTTTGAGTCATTTGCATGCATAAATAACTTTGTTTAGTATTTTGGTCTCATTTAGAGTTTATGACGTTTGCATTAGGTCCTAGTGGATTTTAACAACCTTTCAATTTTTTTTTTCAAGCCGAGTATAGAACATAATTTTTGACTAGATCGAAATATAACTTATTTTGTATGATCTTTCTCTTATGTTTTTTGAACTAACTGCTAAATATTGAATATTCGATTCGTTTTTCGTACTTGAAATTGGCAAGATAAGTTTTTCCAGTGTTTATAAGAAAAATTTGTAGAAATATTAGACGGAAAATTTAGTCAAAAATTAAAACCCAGTCAATAATACTCCTTGCGAATCTCAGTATTCAACAAATTGATTAATTTGACAACATTTAATAAATAGATAGAAATTTTAAAAATGAGTAGAGAATTGAGAATTTTTAAAATTCATTTGCAAAGAGATTCCCTTTGTTAGATTCATTTATATTGCGAGAGAGGCGAGACACCGACAATTTTGGTAAGAAAAATGCGATGAAAGCGAATTATGAATTTTATTCGATCAAATAATATAATCAGTACACATTTCAAGCAGTTTTAGAGATTGAGATGCAATGAGTCCACAAATCATCTCTCTTCTTCAAATATTGGGTTTCGTTAGCAATTAGGTGGGGCCTGTCCGAAATGTATTTGATGAGCGTATCGTGACAATCTTTCCCTTCTTCGACAAGATCATGACAACACGCATCAGTGATGGTTCCGTTTCCAAAGACAACACCGATAATATCCAATGCACATTTAGGAGTGATTTTAAGAAGACATGTATCCCATAATAATTTTGCTTCAACTTCTTCGACAGAGAAAGCAGGAACAAACGCACAGACCAAAGCTGCAACAATGAAAAGACTTGTCATTTGTGAGGTAATTTTAGTCATATTTGGCAAAACTTTAAAAATTATTGTCTTATTCTTTTGATATAAAAAAGAATCCATTGAGAGTGTTTTGTATTATATATTTTTGTCAAATGAAGCTATGGAAGCTATTTATAAATTTTCAAAACCCAAACATAGCTATCAAAACGCATTTTAAAGTAAACGCCATAAATTAAAGCAATTTAACGTCAAGATAATAATACTATGAATGCTATTATTAAATATGTTTCCTTCTATAACATCACTAGAATTTTTAGATAACAATTACGCGTAGAATTTAAGTTATAAGAATACTCTAAACCAAATTATTATATCTCAGTTTCGGACTTACCATAAACATTGATTTTATGAAAAATAAAATATAGTGTTTCAATTGTACATAGCTAAATATACTTAATTATAAATGAATCAAAAACTAAACAGACTTCGTCTTTACAAAATACAAGTTAAGGTCAATGATACGTTGAAATATCAAATATTTAAAACATTGTTTTAACTAAATTATTTATAAAGGCTATTTAATGTTTGCTTAGCATAGAACATGTATAAAATAGTTAAATACAAATTTTAATTATAATCTTTGCTAAGCTAAAATAAGATTTATTTGTGAAACTTATAGAGCATGCCTAATGTTTTATAGATAATATATAAGTAGATATTTAAAGTCAACTTTTCACACTTAATAATATAATTTAAACATCATTGGGTTGTTGCAAAAATAACATAATAATCCTAATTAATATTATTTTGCAACTATTTTATATATTTCGTGATTACCTAAATTTTCTATCTATTTCATAGAATTGGGTGTTAAAGATTATGTATAAAATCAAGTTAAATTTAAAGAATACTAAGTGTATTTTAATTTATCTAAAAATATGTTTGATGAATAAACTTTATGATTACAAATAAGTATTCCATAAAAGTAATGTGTACCCTCGAATTAGATTGTTGAAACTTTATATATTATAATGACGTTGATAACAACAAAAAAATAAATAAAATTTTATTGCAAAATATAATATAAAAATGCATAGAATTTTGACAATTTGAATAATAACAACAAGGTAAAACATTTATCTTCACAAAACTAAGGGAAAGTTAATTCGAATATGTTTAAAAAAAGAAACAAATTGAATTACTTTGGAAGGGATAGCTCCAAAATTGTTTTTATAGATATTGAACATTAAATGTTAAAAACACAAAATACCTTTAAGCATGACCAAATTAAAATTTTAAAATTTGTATAGTAAGTTAATGTTTACATAGATTTGTAAATAAAATTATAACAACAATTAAAGTATTTGTTAATCTTTTATCATAAGATATAGATCTAACCATTATAAATATGCAAGCTTCACGGTATGTTGATAAACGATCTTATTTACAAAAACTATTTACCATACGGAGGATCCTAGCCATAGGATATAAGGATTTTTAACAACCTTTCAATTTTTTTCTTGAAGCCGAGTACAGAACATAATTTTTGACTAGATCAAACTATAACTTATTTGGTATGATCTTCTCTTATGTTTTTTGAACTAACTGCAAAATATTGAATATTCGATTCGTTTTTCGTACTTGAAATTGGCAAGATAAGTTTTTTCCAGTGTTTATAAGAAAAATTTATAGAAATCTTAGACTGAAAATTTAGTCAAAAATTAAAACCCAGTCAACAATACTCCTTGCAAATCTCAGTATTCAACAAATTGATCACTTTGACAACATTTAATAAATAGATAGAAATTTTAAAAATGAGTAGAGAATTGAGAATTTTAAAAATTCATTTGCAAAGAGATTCCCTTTGTTAGATTCATTTATATTGCGAGAGAGGCGAGACAATGACAATTTTTGTAAGAAAAATACTATGAAAGCGAATTATGAATTTTATTCGATAAAATAATATAATCAGTACACATTTCAAGCAGTTTTAGAGATTGAGATGCAATGAGTCCACAGATCATCTCTCTTCTTCAAATATTGGGTTTCGTTAGCAATTAGGTGGGGCCTGTCCGAAATGTATTTGATGAGCGTATCGTGACAATCTTTCCCTTCTTCGACAAGATCATGACAACACGCATCAGTGATGGTTCCGTTTCCAAAGACAACACCGATAATATCCAACGCACACTTGGGAGTGATTTTAAGAAGACATGTATCCCATAATAATTTTGCTTCAACTTCTTCGACAGAGAAAACAGGAACAAACGCACAGACCAAAGCTGCAACAATGAAAAGACTTGTAATTTGGGAGGTAATTTTAGTCATATTTGGTAAAACTTTAAAAATTATTGTCTTATTCTTTTGATATAAAAAAGAATCCAATGAGAGTGTTTTGTATTATATATTTTTGTCAAATGAAGCTATGGAAGCTATTTATAAATTTTCAAAACCCAAACATAGCTATCAAAACGCATTTTAAAGTAAACGCCATAAATTAAAGCAATTTAACGTCAAGATAATAATACTATGAATGCTATTATTAAATATGTTTCCTTCTATAACATCACTAGAATTTTTAGATAACAATTACGCGTAGAATTTAAGTTATAACAATACTCTAAACCAAATTATTATATCTCAGTTTCGGACTTACCATAAACATTGATTTTATGAAAAATAAAATATAGTGTTTCAATTGTACATAGCTAAATATACTTAATTATAAATGAATCAAAAACTAAACAGACTTCGTCTTTACAAAATACAAGTTAAGGTCAATGATACGTTGAAATATCAAATATTTAAAACATTGTTTTAACTAAATTATTTATAAAGGCTATTTAATGTTTGCTTAGCATAGAACATGTATAAAATAGTTAAATACAAATTTTAATTATAATCTTTGCTAAGCTAAAATAAGATTTATTTGTGAAACTTATAGAGCATGCCTAATGTTTTATAGATAATATATAAGTAGATATTTAAAGTCAACTTTTCACACTTAATAATATAATTTAAACATCATTGGGTTGTTGCAAAAATAACATAATAATCCTAATTAATATTATTTTGCAACTATTTTATATATTTCGTGATTACCTAAATTTTCTATCTATTTCATAGAATTGGGTGTTAAAGATTATGTATAAAATCAAGTTAAATTTAAAGAATACTAAGTGTATTTTAATTTATCTAAAAATATGTTTGATGAATAAACTTTATGATTACAAATAAGTATTCCATAAAAGTAATGTGTACCCTCGAATTAGATTGTTGAAACTTTATATATTATAATGACGTTGATAACAACAAAAAATAAATAAAATTTTATTGCAAAATATAATATAAAAATGCATAGAATTTTGACAATTTGAATAATAACAACAAGGTAAAACATTTATCTTCACAAAACTAAGGGAAAGTTAATTCGAATATGTTTAAAAAAAGAAACAAATTGAATTACTTTGGAAGGGATAGCTCCAAAATTGTTTTTATAGATATTGAACATTAAATGTTAAAAACACAAAATACCTTTAAGCATGACCAAATTAAAATTTTAAAATTTGTATAGTAAGTGAATGTTTACGTAGATTTGTAAATAAAATTATAACAACAATTAAAGTATTTGTTTATCTTTTATCATAAGATATAGTTCTAACCATTATAAATATGCAAGCTTCTCGGTATGTTGATAAACGATCTTATTTACAAAAACCATTTACCATATGGAGGATTCTAGCCATAGGATATAAGGATTTTTAACATCCTTTCAATTTTTTTCTTCAAGCCGAGTATAGAACATAATTTTTGACTAGATCAAACTATAACTTATTTGGTATGATCTTTCTCTTATGTTTTTTGAACTAACTGCTAAATATTGAATATTCGATTCGTTTTTCGTACTTGAAATTGGCAAGATAAGTTTTTTCCAGTGTTTATAAGAAAAATTTATAGAAATCTTAGACTGAAAATTTAGTCAAAAATTAAAACCCAGTCAACAATACTCCTTGCAAATCTCAGTATTCAACAAATTGATCACTTTGACAACATTTAATAAATAGATAGAAATTTTAAAAATGAGTAGAGAATTGAGAATTTTTAAAATTCATTTGCAAAGAGATTCCCTGTTAGATTCATTTATATTGCGAGAGAGGCGAAACATTGACAATTTTGGTAAGAAAAATGCTATGAAAGCGAATTATGAATTTTATTCGATCAAATAATATAATCAGTACACATTTCAAGCAGTTTTGGAGATTGAGATGCAATGAGTCCACAAATCATCTCTCTTCTTCAAATATTGGGTTTCGTTAGCAATTAGGTGGGGCCTGTCCGAAATGTATTTGATGAGCGTATCGTGACAATCTTTCCCTTCTTCGACAAGATCATGACAACACACATCAGTGATGGTTCCGTTTCCAAAGACAACACCGATAATATCCAACGCACATTTAGGAGTGATTTTAAGAAGACATGTATCCCATAATATTTTTGCTTCAACTTCTTCGACAGAGAAAGCAGGAACAAACGCACAGACCAAAGCTGCAACAATGAAAAGACTTATCATTTGGGAGGTAATTTTAGTCATATTTGGTAAAACTTTAAAAATTATTGTCTTATTCTTTTGATATAAAAAAGAATCCAATGAGAGTGTTTTGTATTATATATTTTTGTCAAATGAAGCTATGGAAGCTATTTATAAATTTTCAAAACCCAAACATAGCTATCAAAACGCATTTTAAAGTAAACGCCATAAATTAAAGCAATTTAACGTCAAGATAATAATACTATGAATGCTATTATTAAATATGTTTCCTTCTATAACATCACTAGAATTTTTAGATAACAATTACGCGTAGAATTTAAGTTATAACAATACTCTAAACCAAATTATTATATCTCAGTTTCGGACTTACCATAAACATTGATTTTATGAAAAATAAAATATAGTGTTTCAATTGTACATAGCTAAATATACTTAATTATAAATGAATCAAAAACTAAACAGACTTCGTCTTTACAAAATACAAGTTAAGGTCAATGATACGTTGAAATATCAAATATTTAAAACATTGTTTTAACTAAATTATTTATAAAGGCTATTTAATGTTTGCTTAGCATAGAACATGTATAAAATAGTTAAATACAAATTTTAATTATAATCTTTGCTAAGCTAAAATAAGATTTATTTGTGAAACTTATAGAGCATGCCTAATGTTTTATAGATAATATATAAGTAGATATTTAAAGTCAACTTTTCACACTTAATAATATAATTTAAACATCATTGGGTTGTTGCAAAAATAACATAATAATCCTAATTAATATTATTTTGCAACTATTTTATATATTTCGTGATTACCTAAATTTTCTATCTATTTCATAGAATTGGGTGTTAAAGATTATGTATAAAATCAAGTTAAATTTAAAGAATACTAAGTGTATTTTAATTTATCTAAAAATATGTTTGATGAATAAACTTTATGATTACAAATAAGTATTCCATAAAAGTAATGTGTACCCTCGAATTAGATTGTTGAAACTTTATATATTATAATGACGTTGATAACAACAAAAAAATAAATAAAATTTTATTGCAAAATATAATATAAAAATGCATAGAATTTTGACAATTTGAATAATAACAACAAGGTAAAACATTTATCTTCACAAAACTAAGGGAAAGTTAATTCGAATATGTTTAAAAAAAGAAACAAATTGAATTACTTTGGAAGGGATAGCTCCAAAATTGTTTTTATAGATATTGAACATTAAATGTTAAAAACACAAAATACCTTTAAGCATGACCAAATTAAAATTTTAAAATTTGTATAGTAAGTTAATGTTTACATAGATTTGTAAATAAAATTATAACAACAATTAAAGTATTTGTTAATCTTTTATCATAAGATATAGATCTAACCATTATAAATATGCAAGCTTCACGGTATGTTGATAAACGATCTTATTTACAAAAACTATTTACCATACGGAGGATCCTAGCCATAGGATATAAGGATTTTTAACAACCTTTCAATTTTTTTCTTGAAGCCGAGTACAGAACATAATTTTTGACTAGATCAAACTATAACTTATTTGGTATGATCTTCTCTTATGTTTTTTGAACTAACTGCAAAATATTGAATATTCGATTCGTTTTTCGTACTTGAAATTGGCAAGATAAGTTTTTTCCAGTGTTTATAAGAAAAATTTATAGAAATCTTAGACTGAAAATTTAGTCAAAAATTAAAACCCAGTCAACAATACTCCTTGCAAATCTCAGTATTCAACAAATTGATCACTTTGACAACATTTAATAAATAGATAGAAATTTTAAAAATGAGTAGAGAATTGAGAATTTTAAAAATTCATTTGCAAAGAGATTCCCTTTGTTAGATTCATTTATATTGCGAGAGAGGCGAGACAATGACAATTTTTGTAAGAAAAATACTATGAAAGCGAATTATGAATTTTATTCGATAAAATAATATAATCAGTACACATTTCAAGCAGTTTTAGAGATTGAGATGCAATGAGTCCACAGATCATCTCTCTTCTTCAAATATTGGGTTTCGTTAGCAATTAGGTGGGGCCTGTCCGAAATGTATTTGATGAGCGTATCGTGACAATCTTTCCCTTCTTCGACAAGATCATGACAACACGCATCAGTGATGGTTCCGTTTCCAAAGACAACACCGATAATATCCAACGCACACTTGGGAGTGATTTTAAGAAGACATGTATCCCATAATAATTTTGCTTCAACTTCTTCGACAGAGAAAACAGGAACAAACGCACAGACCAAAGCTGCAACAATGAAAAGACTTGTAATTTGGGAGGTAATTTTAGTCATATTTGGTAAAACTTTAAAAATTATTGTCTTATTCTTTTGATATAAAAAAGAATCCAATGAGAGTGTTTTGTATTATATATTTTTGTCAAATGAAGCTATGGAAGCTATTTATAAATTTTCAAAACCCAAACATAGCTATCAAAACGCATTTTAAAGTAAACGCCATAAATTAAAGCAATTTAACGTCAAGATAATAATACTATGAATGCTATTATTAAATATGTTTCCTTCTATAACATCACTAGAATTTTTAGATAACAATTACGCGTAGAATTTAAGTTATAACAATACTCTAAACCAAATTATTATATCTCAGTTTCGGACTTACCATAAACATTGATTTTATGAAAAATAAAATATAGTGTTTCAATTGTACATAGCTAAATATACTTAATTATAAATGAATCAAAAACTAAACAGACTTCGTCTTTACAAAATACAAGTTAAGGTCAATGATACGTTGAAATATCAAATATTTAAAACATTGTTTTAACTAAATTATTTATAAAGGCTATTTAATGTTTGCTTAGCATAGAACATGTATAAAATAGTTAAATACAAATTTTAATTATAATCTTTGCTAAGCTAAAATAAGATTTATTTGTGAAACTTATAGAGCATGCCTAATGTTTTATAGATAATATATAAGTAGATATTTAAAGTCAACTTTTCACACTTAATAATATAATTTAAACATCATTGGGTTGTTGCAAAAATAACATAATAATCCTAATTAATATTATTTTGCAACTATTTTATATATTTCGTGATTACCTAAATTTTCTATCTATTTCATAGAATTGGGTGTTAAAGATTATGTATAAAATCAAGTTAAATTTAAAGAATACTAAGTGTATTTTAATTTATCTAAAAATATGTTTGATGAATAAACTTTATGATTACAAATAAGTATTCCATAAAAGTAATGTGTACCCTCGAATTAGATTGTTGAAACTTTATATATTATAATGACGTTGATAACAACAAAAAATTAATTAAAATTTTATTGCAAAATATAATATAAAAATGCATAGAATTTTGACAATTTGAATAATAACAACAAGGTAAAACATTTATCTTCACAAAACTAAGGGAAAGTTAATTCGAATATGTTTAAAAAAAGAAACAAATTGAATTACTTTGGAAGGGATAGCTCCAAAATTGTTTTTATAGATATTGAACATTAAATGTTAAAAACACAAAATACCTTTAAGCATGACCAAATTAAAATTTTAAAATTTGTATAGTAAGTTAATGTTTACATAGATTTGTAAATAAAATTATAACAACAATTAAAGTATTTGTTAATCTTTTATCATAAGATATAGATCTAACCATTATAAATATGCAAGCTTCACGGTATGTTGATAAACGATCTTATTTACAAAAACTATTTACCATACGGAGGATCCTAGCCATAGGATATAAGGATTTTTAACAACCTTTCAATTTTTTTCTTGAAGCCGAGTACAGAACATAATTTTTGACTAGATCAAACTATAACTTATTTGGTATGATCTTCTCTTATGTTTTTTGAACTAACTGCAAAATATTGAATATTCGATTCGTTTTTCGTACTTGAAATTGGCAAGATAAGTTTTTTCCAGTGTTTATAAGAAAAATTTATAGAAATCTTAGACTGAAAATTTAGTCAAAAATTAAAACCCAGTCAACAATACTCCTTGCAAATCTCAGTATTCAACAAATTGATCACTTTGACAACATTTAATAAATAGATAGAAATTTTAAAAATGAGTAGAGAATTGAGAATTTTAAAAATTCATTTGCAAAGAGATTCCCTTTGTTAGATTCATTTATATTGCGAGAGAGGCGAGACAATGACAATTTTTGTAAGAAAAATACTATGAAAGCGAATTATGAATTTTATTCGATAAAATAATATAATCAGTACACATTTCAAGCAGTTTTAGAGATTGAGATGCAATGAGTCCACAGATCATCTCTCTTCTTCAAATATTGGGTTTCGTTAGCAATTAGGTGGGGCCTGTCCGAAATGTATTTGATGAGCGTATCGTGACAATCTTTCCCTTCTTCGACAAGATCATGACAACACGCATCAGTGATGGTTCCGTTTCCAAAGACAACACCGATAATATCCAACGCACACTTGGGAGTGATTTTAAGAAGACATGTATCCCATAATAATTTTGCTTCAACTTCTTCGACAGAGAAAACAGGAACAAACGCACAGACCAAAGCTGCAACAATGAAAAGACTTGTAATTTGGGAGGTAATTTTAGTCATATTTGGTAAAACTTTAAAAATTATTGTCTTATTCTTTTGATATAAAAAAGAATCCAATGAGAGTGTTTTGTATTATATATTTTTGTCAAATGAAGCTATGGAAGCTATTTATAAATTTTCAAAACCCAAACATAGCTATCAAAACGCATTTTAAAGTAAACGCCATAAATTAAAGCAATTTAACGTCAAGATAATAATACTATGAATGCTATTATTAAATATGTTTCCTTCTATAACATCACTAGAATTTTTAGATAACAATTACGCGTAGAATTTAAGTTATAACAATACTCTAAACCAAATTATTATATCTCAGTTTCGGACTTACCATAAACATTGATTTTATGAAAAATAAAATATAGTGTTTCAATTGTACATAGCTAAATATACTTAATTATAAATGAATCAAAAACTAAACAGACTTCGTCTTTACAAAATACAAGTTAAGGTCAATGATACGTTGAAATATCAAATATTTAAAACATTGTTTTAACTAAATTATTTATAAAGGCTATTTAATGTTTGCTTAGCATAGAACATGTATAAAATAGTTAAATACAAATTTTAATTATAATCTTTGCTAAGCTAAAATAAGATTTATTTGTGAAACTTATAGAGCATGCCTAATGTTTTATAGATAATATATAAGTAGATATTTAAAGTCAACTTTTCACACTTAATAATATAATTTAAACATCATTGGGTTGTTGCAAAAATAACATAATAATCCTAATTAATATTATTTTGCAACTATTTTATATATTTCGTGATTATCTAAATTTTCTATCTATTTCATAGAATTGGGTGTTAAAGATTATGTATAAAATCAAGTTAAATTTAAAGAATACTAAGTGTATTTTAATTTATCTAAAAATATGTTTGATGAATAAACTTTATGATTACAAATAAGTATTCCATAAAAGTAATGTGTACCCTCGAATTAGATTGTTGAAACTTTATATATTATAATGACGTTGATAACAACAAAAAAATAAATAAAATTTTATTGCAAAATATAATATAAAAATGCATAGAATTTTGACAATTTGAATAATAACAACAAGGTAAAACATTTATCTTCACAAAACTAAGGGAAAGTTAATTCGAATATGTTTAAAAAAAGAAACAAATTGAATTACTTTGGAAGGGATAGCTCCAAAATTGTTTTTATAGATATTGAACATTAAATGTTAAAAACACAAAATACCTTTAAGCATGACCAAATTAAAATTTTAAAATTTGTATAGTAAGTGAATGTTTACGTAGATTTGTAAATATAATTATAACAACAATTAAAGTATTTGTTTATCTTTTATCATAAGATATAGTTCTAACCATTATAAATATGCAAGCTTCTCGGTATGTTGATAAACGATCTTATTTACAAAAATCATTTACCATACGGAGGATTCTAGCCATATTTGGTAAAACTTTAAAAATTATTGTCTTATTCTTTTGATATAAAAAAGAATCCAATGAGAGTGTTTTGTAATATATATTTTTGTCAAATGAAGCTATGGAAGCTATTTATAAATTTTCAAAACCCAAACATAGCTATCAAAACGCATTTTTAAATAAACACCATAAATTAAAGCAATTTGACGTCAAGATGATAATACTATGAATGCTATTATTAATTTTTTTCCTTCTATAACATCACTTGAATTTTTAGATAACAATTACGCGTAGAATTTAAGTTATAACAATACTCTAAACCAAATGATTAGATCTCACTATCGGACTTACCATAAACATATGATTTGATGAAAAATAAAATATAGTGTTTGAATTGTACATAACTAAATATACTTAATTATAAATGAATCATAAACTAAACACACATCGTCTTTACAAAATACAAGTTAAAGCCAACATGACCAACTTGCATCATTACCAAGTCACTTGTTTTTATACTGTTTTGGATATGTAGCTTCAAGAGTTTAATGACCGCTTTAACGAGGTAAACTTTGAATTACTCGTTTGCACATCAGGTTTAAATCCTAGTGATTCATTATGTGAGTTTGATAAAGAAAAGTTATTGAGATTGGCTTAATTTTATCCTGGTGATTTTAGTCGTGTAGAGTGCATATTTCTTGAGCACCAACTTAACATTTATATTGATAATATACGAGAAGATGAAAAGTTTGTTGGTTTGAGAAATATTGGAGACTTAGCACGAGTGATGGTAGAAACCAAGAAGCATCTTTCTCATCCTTTGGTTTATAGGCTCTTGAAGTTAACTTATATTTTGTATGTAGCTACCGCAACCGTCGAAACATGTTTTTCAAGAATGAAGATTGTCAAGAGAGTATTACGGAATCGCATAGGTGATCAGTTTCTAAGTGATTGTCTCATTTGTTTTATCGAAAAACATATATTTGAAGATGTAACAAATGAAACCATAATAAAAAGGTTTCAGGCTATGGATGAACGTCGAATACATTTGTAGATTTTTTTTTTGATAATTTATAAACTAATTTTTTCATTAAAAAAAAATTATGCCCCGGTAAAAAAAAGTGCTAGCTCCGCCACTGCACGTTGCTGACAAAAATATCTATAATGTTATCCAGTGATGTGTGAAATTGGTAAACGGACTACGTATGTAGATTGAACGTAGAATAGTTAGTTGGCTTATACTAAGCATGCAAATATTTGATAAGATAGCGTTAAACAGATAATGTATAGTTTTATAATTTTTATTATGTATGTATTTCTTTAAACAGATAATGTTTGTTGTATATTTTGGCCTTTGGGGCTACGTGTTTATAAGAAGATAACGATAACTGTCAGCAGAAAATGTTACCTCAGCGTAGTGATATCGATAGTGGAATATAGACTTTTTGGTGTCGTGATGAAGTAACGAACGATACCAACATAGATTTTCCAGAAATCGTACCTATAAAATCGTACCGGATAACGTATAATAACAAGAAATATTCAAAAAGGTAGTTTTTCATATCAAGATTTTTATTTTTTAAAATATTTTTCAAAAATAAATTAAAATTTTCTTCCACAGAGATCTACATAAAAAAAAATTACTTCATCGGGTTGCCTAAAACTTTTATTTTTAATAATTACAAAAAAATTCAAAACTAAAATAGTTTTGGCATGTATACGTTCGGTCACGTATACTATTCTCTTAAATGGACAGACTCACGGCTATATTACTCCGGAGAGAGGTATTCGTCAAGGAGATCCGTTATCCATGTTTTATTTATCTTGTGTGTCGAAACTCTTGTGCATGTCATGAACAAGGCTGAGGTAGATAGTAAGATCACGGTATGAACTTGACAAGGAAATGCCCTTCAATCCAACATTTACTCTCCGTGGATGATAGCTTGTTTATATGCCGAGCTACATTACAAGAATGTTCTGAAATTTTACGGTGTTTGAAATTATACGGTGATGCGTCAGGACAGGTGATTAATTTCCAAAAATTCTTGATAACCTTTGGCCTGCATATTGACCCGTTTATACGACGCTTTTTAGCCGAGTTATTGGGGATTGAGAATGAAGGAGGTTTGGGAAGTATATTTGGGTTTGCCGGAGTGTTTTAATGGGTCGAAACGGGAGCTGCTAGCATGCTTAACAAAAGATTTAGTGGTTGGTTTGCCAAAACGCTTTCCCTTGGTGGAAAGGAGGTCCTCCTTAAGTTAATTGCAATGGCACTTCCGGTGTATGCAATGTCTTACTTTTGTTTGACCAGACATCAGTGTCAAAAGATTACAAGTGCAATGACCCAATTTTGGTGGAGTGCATGTAGTGAGAAGAATAAAATTTGTTGGGTTATTTGGAAGAAGATGTGTAAATCCAAAGACAACGGTGGTATGGGCTTTAGAGACATTGAAGACTTCAACCAAGCTCTACTAGCTAAACAAGTGTGACATTTGTTTAATGAGTCGGACTCACTGATTTTGAGGCTATATAAAGGTCGATATTTCGCTTCTAAAGGCTTCTTGGACTGTGGTAAGGGATATCGGACTTCATATGCTTGGTGAAGTATTATCCATGGTCGGACTCTTCACCTTTGTTGTTTGATCAAATCGATTGGCAGAGGCAAATCAACTAAAGTTTGGACCGAAAATGGATTATGGATGAGCACCCAAAAAGACCGTGAAACAGACAAACGTTAATGGACATGGACTTAAAAGTGGAGTCATTAACCTCTCCTAATGGAACATGGAGAAGAGACATGCTCAATGATTTGTTCCCAGCGGATAATGTGAAGAATATATTGTCCATGCACACTGGTTCTGTTGAAGACCGGCTCATTTGGGCATACTCGAACCATGGATCCTATATGATTAAAAGCGGGTATTGGCTCATAGCAAATCATCCATTACCACCTGAACCAGCACTGTCCTCCTGGGACAAAAACAAGTAACTCTTAAACGGAGATATATGGAAAATGCCTATTATTGTTCCAAAAATCAGAGTTTTCATGTGGAGAGTACTTTCAGGAGCACTAGCTGTTGCGGAAAGATTACAATCTGGGGGTATGCATATTGATAATATATGCAAGATGTGTCACCAAGATACAAAGACAATTAACCATGTCTTTGAGAGAACTAATGTAGCAACTCCAAATAACAGATTTGGTGAATCTCTTTTTTTTTTTTGCTAAATGGTAAATATTTCATTAAAATGAAAATGATAAGGTGTTACAATATGACTTAACAAATTGTTCGATCTAAAGATTGGTTCCATGCCAAAAAAAGAATAAAAAACATGGAAGCAAATTCAACCGGTACTTCTGTCGACACCATAGCGAAAGCAATTGGTGTCGAACCCGTAGCGGTAAAGACCAAGAAGACTCCGGGAGAAACACAGACAAAAAGAAACATCGACAAAGAAGCAACAGATTACACGAAAGGTTAAGTAAACGGATAGCGAGAAAAGGAAAAAGAAAACCGAAGCGAAACCGGACGAGAAAACAGCAGTCACACGCCAAAAAACGCGGACCATCCCGTATTGCCTGTAGCTCCGAAGAACTAGAGTTATCATCATTGATACCACTGGTATCCTTCGAAGGCCATCCCCAAACCTCCATAAAAGATGCCTATAGATTCTCCGAGAACTAACGGGATCTCCGGAGTCCGTAACGGACTAGCTTGCAACCGGCGACAAGGGAGTCCGAGCGGGCAATCAGAAAGTCACCTCTGATCGCCATTCCGGAGAAGACATTAGTCCCCTCAGGAACCAGCCCCCACAGTTACAAGCTAACCGCCACCTAAACCGACACCTCTATTTAACACCCCTAACGCTCCACCAACAACAACAGATCTAGTCCGAAGCCAACACTAAACCGGGAACTAAACACGAACGTGAAACTGCGGCACCATTGCCGGGAACAACACGCACCTTTGTGGAACTCAGGCCACGACACTGACGAAGACGGCAACGAAGCAAAAAGCTCCGATGAGCCACCCGCCTAAAGCCACCGCTGAGATACACCTTCGGTGGGGCCGCAAGCGTCGGCAGAAAACGAGAGCCACCTCTCTGTGGCAAGCCACCAGACACAACCAACCAAGACTACCTAAACGGAAAAGAGCTCGAACCCGTCCTCATGATGCGAGACACCGCTGCCGGAGCCTTAATAAATGTGAGAATTAGGAAACTTAATAAATTAATTAATGTACAAAGAGTTCCGATTTGGTGAATCTCTAGACGAGAATGTCGCACATGTCTTGAATTTGATGGACGATGCTACAATTGCTGTGGAATATATGGAAGAAAATGAATTCTATTATACACGCCAACACTCAGGAATCCCCGGGAGCTCTTGTACAACGTTCGGTTGGGGAAGGAGAACAGTGGAGAGCTGTTAATGAACCAGAATTGGTACAACCAAATACCACGATGACTGAACAGGGCTTGGATATTCGATGGTTCCCTCCTCCAAATGGTACGGTGAAATGTAACATCAACGCTAACTGGAGAAACTTTGTTCTTCGTAGTGGAGGGGCTTGGGTTGCACGTGATCATAGAGGCTCAGTCACTTACCATGCTCGGAAGGCTTTCACAAATTCTCCCAACAGGATTGTGGCAGGACTGAGATGTGTGATTTGGTCGATGCAAAGCTTGCGAGACTTACGGCTTTCAGATATCTCAATTGCATCGGATTGTCAAGCTGCAGTGGAAGCCATCACGACTCTGTCACTTTGGTCGCGATATCGTTTCTATCTTGGGCATATTCGCAACCTCCACTTCTTGTACTTTTGAAGTCACTTTTTGAACATTTGTACTCGGCTATGCGTTTTTCGCTTTCATCAATACAATCTAGACGTTAAAAAAATATATAGTTTTGGCTATAAATTAAATATTTATTAAAATTGATAATTTTCTTTTCTTTTTTGTATGTGTTCTTTGCAATAAATTAATTAGTCACACAATAGTTTGTTTCTAGGGTGAATGAGGTGGATAGCCTTCAATACTTGGGAAATTAGGTGGATGGCGTTCAATGATCCGAAATTAGTTTTGAAAAAAGTAATTCACAATTTTGGACGATATTATCCATATATAATCCAATTTGCATTTAATGGGAAAATGTGAGGGAACAGAGCATTAAATGCTGGGAAATTATCTGCAAAAAAAAGCTGGTGCTGGATCTTGGAAGATTTGGTTTTCTTACTTTAATTTATAATTAATAAATTTATAAATTTTGTGGATAAGAGTTTATTAGACATATTGGATACGAGATAGGGGTGGAAGCATTTTATTCGCTGGGCAAAAGAGTTTATAGACATATCAAGTTTACAGATAACTATATAATGAAAAGTAGTTAATACGTTTGTTATCTGTTTGTGGATAACAACATTACACTGATAATTGAAGCTCTATGGATAATTCATATTGATAATTCTTATTATCGAGATAACTCATATTTGATCATCGATATTTATTCGATTATCAAGATAACTCACATTGATAACTCTTGTTATCAAGATAAGTCATATTTGATTATAAATATCTATTTGATTATCAAGATAACTCATATTGATAATTCATATTATCAAATAACTCATAATAAGGATATCTACTAACTTAAGGTGTTAGTTTATAGATCACAACGTTATCTAGATAGTTTTTGAATGATAACAGTGTTATCATAATACATAAATACATTTATTGTATTTTATGACTTCAGAATACTAAACCCACTGTGAGGAATGGGCTCTTCTCGTTTATCTCCGCCCGAGACTAGTGGCTGAGAATCTCATCTCTGTGACTGAGAAAAGAGACCCGCTTCGTTTCTTCCTCGATTGACTTCAAAAATCAGTATGTTTTTTTGATGATCCATCCGATTCTCCAAATCCCCAATCGAAAATCTTATAACTCTAACAGAATCGGAAGAGCCAGAAACACGAATCAAAGGTGAAATCGACGTGAATTGGAGAAGAGAGACAGTAGTCATGAACATGCATTGACATGGTCAAAATCAAGTCGTGTTAGAGATCAGAGGAGGTTGATAATCACATCGGGAAGAAGAAGAAGAAAAAAAATTGACGACAAATTGAAGAAAGAAGGAGGCAACATGTTTTTTGTTGTCGTGATTTTTTGTTTTTTTATTAATTTTTCAATATGAACAAAATCAATGATCTTCCTCTCAGATAAACTCAAAACTGGAACTCTCTCTCTCTTTCTTCATCAATATTAGCTATATGATAGATAAGGTATGGGTTAAACAGAGATTTCCTATCTCAATAGTAAATTGAAATAGTACACAAATCTGAAAACTAATTTTGAAGTTATTTAATTAGGATCTTGTATTGCTATTACCCTTTTTTGAATTGATTATGTTAGTTTTTCTTTAACTTTATTTTTGTTAGTATTAAGATAAATAACATTATATACAACCAAGTTTGTTTTCATTAATTTGTAGATTTACTTATCATATGATGTCTTATTAGGAGGTGAATGATTGACGAATATTTTTTTATTTTTACGATCGTAATATATATATTTTGGGGTGAATTCGGTAGATAGTCTTCAATAACTAAAAAATTAGGTAAATAGCACTGAATACTTTGAAATTAGTTTTTCTCTCTTACTGTATATAATTTCTGACGAAAATGCCCCTATAGGTTAATAAAGTGAACAAATGACTACATTAAACACTAACATAGATATCTGACGAACTAAGAAATCACGTTTATAGATAACCATGTTATACAACTAGATACCAGAGATAACTTAGATATCTGACGAACTAACGAAATCGCTTTTATAGATAATCATGTTATACATTATCTGGATATTTACATTATCCAGACAGGGGAGTGTCATAAACTATAAACCCTAAACCTTTAAATCTTGAACCCTTAAATCCTTAACCCTAATCATAAACTATAAACCCTAAACCCTTAAATCATGAACTCTAAACCCTAACACCCCCCTCCACAAACCTTATTCCTTAAACATTGAATCCTTAAACTGAAATCATATAGATTTGGTTTAAATGCTAGAAATTACAGATAACCAGGTTTATATTATTGGATAATATAAGTATCACGATAATATATAAACAAACTATCAATGATACCTAAAGGTACCATATTCACTATACCCTAAACATATACCCTAAACCCTAAACCCTAAAATATAAACTATAACTCTTAAACTCTAAACTCTAACACCCCCAAACCTTATTCCCTAAACATTGAACTCTAAACTAAAACCATATAGATTTGGTTTAAATGCTCGGAATTACAGATAACCAGGTTATTATTATTGGATAATATATAAGTATCACGATAACCATGTTATTATTATTGGATAATATACGTATCACGATAATACATATATTAGAATAACAAATATGATATTAGAATAACAAATATGCAGATAACAAGAGCCGTTCTTGATCTATACAACTGACCAGTCCTAACTTTAAAACCCGTTCGCACAGCGTAAGCGTTGTAGAACTCACGAGCTTCCTCTGCTGTGTGGAATTCGAGACCCACATAAGGTTCGACTCCTGAGCCTCCTTGTTCGTCCTCGTTTATGCCGTTGTTGTGATTCAAAATCCTTACCGGATAGGCTTTGGCAACCATATTGTTGAAACTGGTAAGCTCAGTATCTGCACTGCAATTGGTCCAACGAATTTGAGAGAAAATACACAAAGAGTTTATCAAAATCCTACCAATTCACTAACACATCACATTACACAAATTTTCGAAATTTATAGGTACAAAACAGATAATGATTCACAATTATCTATCCTCCTTTGTAAACCGAGAAAAAATAAACACAGAGCCAAGTGGAACTAGATAAAAAAAACATAGAGGATTCAAAATCTAACTACACTCATCTAATTGAAGCAACAACACAAGAACGAAAATATAAAAATCGAGCTTTCCAAGGACATGAGAGAGCATTGCAATCGCTTCTTGCATTCACGTCTCCTTTCGTTAGATTACATATGTTCACACATTCCACATACACTGCAATGTAGCACAGGAAACAATAAAATATTGACCAAAAGGGCAAAATTGGATCCATCGATTCAAGGCAACTAATTTTAGATTAAAAAAATAGGTTCCTTAACTACTAGTTAATAACTAGTAATAGAAAACTGTGGTCCTAGACAAGAAGGATAGGATGTGTTTAGTTGGCACATGAACTTAAAGAAACACTAGTCTAAAAACCTAATCGCTTTCAAATTCAATGGAAGTTGAAACCCATTCACTGCAATACGGTCGTAAAAAGAGTCGTTCTTTCTCCGTTTCTCTCTGTACTAGACTAATAGCTGAAGAAAACACGGTCCCAGGGGGAAATTTGCTAGACGCATTACACAATTGCGCGCGAGTTCAATTAGAGATAAGAACAAAACAATCGTCACAAGCTTCTCCTAAACTCTGCCTTCGAACGTGCGACTCCTCAACGAACAGTATAGATAAACAAAATCAGAGAGAAAGAGATAGGGGAATAGAACACGCACCAGACATGGAAGAAGTAGAAGTCATTGCTAATGAGGCAAAGCAATCGCACTAAACCGATCCACCATTTGATCGAATAGGAATTCAAATCTCCAGATTCTGAAATCCTAGAGACGGGGATTAAGAACTCTTTCGCGGAAGAGGCGAGTGAAATTTCGAAAAGGGAAGAAGAGAGAGAGAGGAAGATATATCATAGATAACATAGGGATCCAATAGTCATTTGCTATGCCAACAGTTACTCCAAAAAGTTACTTTTTTGGAAAACTAATTTCAGAGTTATTCAGGGCCCTGCAGTGATAATACCCTTGTTTCTATGATAAATATAATAATTATTAATTTTGTGATGCTTCTTATAAAGCACAATATTTTGTAAATGGGTTTACTCATGGACTGTCATCTTCATCAACATGGATAATATGCAAAAGCACAATCTTTGGGGATGTATTGGATTAGAGATTTTATAAGATTTTTTTTAAAAAAAAATCCTCAGTTATTGAACTAAATATCTTCCCAAATCCTATGTTATTGAACATGGAATTTATGTAAAATCTCTCAAAATCATATAAAATCCACTGTTATTTATTCAAGAATTTGCAAAAACCATATCAAATCCACTGTTATTCAAAACTAAACAAATTTTTTAAGAAAATTTCAGAATCATAAAATTTTGACAAGATGTCACTCTAATTCCTAAATTTCCGGAACGTTTTGATGATTAAGGTTTTTCTCATAATGTAGTTTTTTGGTCGAAATTGTTGAATATTGCCTAATCGACATGTAATTTTATAGTATGAATAAGACAGATTAAAATAAGATCATTGTAGTTGGTTCCTACTCCATATAGAGGTGTAAACTAATGTTGGTTGGCTAACTAATTCTTTTTATAATTGAATTAAAATGTGAGAACTAGGAAACTTAATAAATTAATTAATGTACAAAGAGTTCCGAGTTCGTGTAGCAGCTTATCAGACAATAATAGCTGAAAACGCGTTCAAATCCTATTTCAAATCTAATCATAACAATTTAACATTAAATTAATCTGTTTCTTTCATCAAATCTAATCATAAAAAATGATTAGAAAATAAAAAAGAATATATTTTACATGGCCGATGTATTGAGGAAACAAAATGATGGAGAAGAATTGAGTGGAGAATTTTCTCTGGTTCTTTAGCAAATTGATATAATTAATTATAGATTAGAAGAATAATTAGATCTGAAGACTGATCTTACTAGTATTGTTTTGATCAACAATTGATTACCCTATAATTGGGACTTAACAATTGGTATCAAATCTCTTGCTTTGAGGAGTTATGTGGTACTGATTGAAAGATCTTGTTTCAAGATCGTTTACATAAAACTCATGTATAATAATAAACCCATAGTTAGTTTCTCTACTTAATACACACTGAATGATGTGAAAAGCTACACAACGAGGGACTTATAAACGTGAAAGTGGTAAAAAGTGATTTGAGATCATTATCACCTGGGAGTGTTACCGAGCAATGTATTTGAAGAAGGTGAGCTCTGTGCACTTAACCAAGGGTCTTGAACCGAGACGGGTGAGCTATCGTTAAATTCTTCGACGGAAGCAAGGATATCGGGTTGTTTCTGCGGAACACTGAGTCTTCTGCTTCCTGCTGATGATTTTGTAATTGATACTGATCTTTCGCTTCCGCGATCAGATGACCGAAGAGAACCGGTTGGTGAATCGAAGCTCATGTTTGGAATCCAACCGCTGAGCCGAATCTGTTCGAGCTCGTCTGCTACTTCAGTCATTGTCGGTCTCATGTCACTGTGGAAGGCTAAGCATCGGAATGTGAGCTCAGCCACGGTGTGTATCGATGAGAGAGTCCATGCATCAAGATTCAAGTCAAGAATCGGGTCTATGATCTCATCGATACAACCTGACCCGATTTTGTCAACAGCAAGAGCGGCTAGGTTGATTTCAGTATGTGGGCGAGTGAAATCAACAACTTTCAATCCCGTTATAATCTCAGCAAGGACGACTCCGAAGCTGTAGACGTCGCTCTTATCAGAAAGATGGAAGCATTGATGGTACTGCGGGTCGAGATAACCAGGGGTCCCTTGAGGAGCCGTTGAAATGTGGGAAGTTTCCGTCATCCCGAGTCTAGAGAGTCCGAAATCCGCAACTTTGGAGTTGAAATCATAATCCAGAAGGATATTGCTGGATTTGATGTCGCGGTGATAGATCGGTGGGTTCATTGCAGAGTGGAGATACGCAATTGCTTTAGCTGTCTGAGTGGCAACAGTGAGACGCACTGTCCATGGAAGACCGCTCCCTATCTCTCTTTGTAGATGTTCTGATAGTGTTCCATTTGGCATGAACTCATAAACGAGAACCGGATCGCCTTGGTCTATACAGCATCCCAAGAGACGGACAAGATTCGGGTGACTCACAGAAGAAAGAAGCTTGATCTCATTCATGACTTGGTCAACACTTTCTGAATCTCTGTGTCTGAGTCTTTTGATAGCAACCCAGTCATCATTTTGGAGCTTTCCTCTATAAACCGTACCATATGCGCCTGTTCCTAGCCTCTGCTTTTCAGAGAAACCATTTGTTGCTTTCTCGATGTCCTTGTAAGGGAAAAAAGCGACACTTGAGTTGCCTGCAGCTTCAGACAAAAGACGTTTTGCGCTTAAATGGCTCCTCAAAGAAGTAGATCGTCTCCGCTTACAAACGAACAAAAGAGCCAAGCCAACAAGCAAAAATGCTCCACCAACAGTTCCTATGTAAACAAATGAATTAACAGAGTCAAAGATCCATAAAATTGAACAAAGAACAAAACATTTAAAAACCAAATGAACACTAAAGCCACAATTACCTCCTACAACAATAGCAAGATTAGATCTACAATGTCCCCACACGAGCCTGGAACCACGGCAGTCCGGTAGTGCTGCAAAAAGTAAAGAGGAAACCAGTTAGAACATCATTTGTCACTTTAGAGAGCTAATAATTTATCGATCAACATTACACTAGATTCAAAATGACAGCTTTAACAAGTTACTCCAATTTTGGTTCCCAAAGAACACAAAATTAAATTATACTAACCATTCCCACCTGAATCCAAGATTTTCTTACTTCTTAGCCTATAATACACATGTTGAAACAAAGAAGACTTTCGATTGACTAACCTTTCCGGCAAGGAGATTTGATGGATCCGTATCCGTGGTAACCCTCGTGACATGAGCACCGGTGTCCTGCACTTCCATCAGGAGCGTCGACAGCCGTACAATTGGCATTTGCCGCGCAAGTTGAGTTTCCACAACGTCCCTTTAGCCACCAACCTAGCTTAACTCGCTCAAACTCTAGCGATATCCCCGCATTCTCACCTACAGACTCGAAAGCTATCGACGAGAACAATAACTTGCACGTGCTTTTCCTCAAATCATTCATCCTGAAAAACTTGGCTGGTTTTGTTGAACTCGAATTTGAATCTGTAGAGAAACAGCTAACGTTTCCCTGGGAATCACAGCTTTTCAGTTTCAGCTGAGTCTCCAAGTACGACTGCTTGATCGAGCAGCCATCGGTTGTGTTCTTGCAATCCTTCATTAGGAAACTGTTCTCCCATGTCGGTGCGTAATGCTCGCCGAAAAGCGGATTCATAGCTTCAATACTCCGATTACAATCGTGTGGGATGCCGACGAAGATACTCTCTTCCGTCACGTTTTGGACGGAAAAGCCTCCGATCTGTGCTACGTCCGTCGTGGAGCAATTGAATTTGATCGGACAACCGTTTGAGAACCCGAAAGGATAAGGCAGAATCAATCGACCGCAACTTCCATTGCAAGATTCGTTGGAATTAGACGGAGAAGAAGACACTCGGCAAATGGATCCTCCGACTACGATTATGACCAAAAACAAATTCAGCTTATGAGAAATCACCATCATCTTCGTGACACGTTTGGTAGAATCGATCTTAACATTCATCACTTTCCTGCAAACATAAGAAAATCTCGAATCATGGATCATCAATCCTGGAAAATGAAAAATCATGTGATGAAGCCGAGCTAAAACCCTAAGACCTCGAAACCAGTTGGAAATTAGTTGAGCTATTAAAGCTCTCAGCTCCCCAACGGTACACAAAATAAATACACATAGAAACCAAAGAGAGAGAGAAGAAACTGATTCCGCCATTAATGGCCGAAATTATAGAGTCTAAACTAGGGTTTTAGATTATCAACCGTTAAACTATATAATATACATATAATCAAAATACCTTCGGAGCTTTTGTTCGTCCTCTCTTCATCTTCTTCGCATCGATTTCAGTTATTCTAGAATCTCCTCTTCAACAGACTCTGGTAATCAAAGTGAAATTTTGAAACTATCTGCGCTCCGGCGAAGAATTCGATCGCGAATAATCGGGAAATCGCGTCTCCGTTTGAATTTTCCGATGATGAATAAACACAATCAGATTACAATTTTGATTAAAGACGAAGAAGATACGTGCCTGTCTATTTTTCGTATAAAGACGAATAAGCCCTTGGAAAAAGGGTGGGAACAGTATTGAAGTGACGAATATACCCTTGTATGGTCAAGGTCAACGAGCAACTGGGTAATCTTTGACCCGGCATGAGTTTTTTTCGTTCTCTTATTTTATTGATGCGTGTGTGAGTGGACAGCATAATTTTTTTTCAAAGTCGTTTTGTTTTCAGTATTTTTTTAAAAAAATTATGTTGACGGAACTTTAAAAAAATATATATTATTCTCTCCATTTCAAGTTATTTTATATTTTTAATACATAATTTTAAATAAAATTTTATTTTTAACTTTATTATTTTGATATATTAATTAGAGAGATAAAGTGTTTAGTGTATTAATAACAGATAATATAGAATTTTTAATAATTTTCGTACTATATATCAAAATAATAATATTTATAAAACAGATTTTTGATTGAATTGAATAATTTTGTTTTTCATTTAATATATTTGTCGTTACATTTTTGACAGTAACAAGCAAACACAAAGGTTACGTTAGGTATGGAAATATCTGTTTCATAAATACGATCAATCAAACAAAAATTTGTCTTTTACATCCCAAATCCTAACAATTTCTTTTTTCTTTTTAAGATTTAAGAATCAGTATAAAAATTTTGAACAGTATTTTTGGATACAATGATTAATAACCGGAACTCAAATGGCTCGATAAAGATCTTTGAGTGTTATGTCATGTTTTATGTTGGATCCAACTAGAGAATAGAGATTCATATATATTTTTTTAATTAAAATGTAAGTTATTATTCGTTTGTGTGTCTAATCTTCAATTACCACAAGATTCTAATTTCGCATAATCTTTTCTTCGGTAAAGTCATCCCTCAAATCTTAGTCAAGCAAATGAAAAATATGAGAGGATATATACAGTGGTAGATTCAGAATTTATTTTCATCTAGAGCATAATACGATCAATTTTTAATTGTACAAATGTTATTTACTTTATAAAATTGGTTGTTTAATTAATATTGTTACATGAACATTTTTTCTATGGAAGCCCTCCTCAGTCCGATGGTTGACCAATGCTGATATTGTTACTTTATAAAGTTTTAATTAATATTGTTACTTTATAAAGTTTTTTTTTGTAAAATTAAAACCAAGAAAGGAAGATGCATCTAAGAAATAGAAGGGAAAATGGTCTAAAATAAATTTTGAGAAAGTAACGTCTAGATTAGGAAATATAAGCAAAAAGGGCTAAGATTTAGGGAATAAATTGAAAAAAATGGACAAAAAGGAAAGAAACAAAAATATAAAAACAGAAATGAATAAAATCTTTGTCTAAACGACTAAACGCAGTTAAGTTAATCGGTTGTTTTTACTAAAAAAAAAATGTTAATCGGTTGTATACTTTTCTTTTTCATTCTTCAAATTCAGCAAATTGAAGTTTAGAATGAAACTCTGGTACGTCGCAATTCAAGGATGTGTTTTTTTACATTTTCTCAACCAAATCAACAAGACTCAGATCTTTAGTCTAATGGTTAGTGATCAGAATTTCTTTGACTTTTCTTGTTAGCGCAATCAAACCCAACGATTTCCCATCTTTTGTTTGTGGATGATAGCTTTTTTTTCCTGTAAAGCAGATGTCCTGCAATGTGTAGATTGATAAAGATCATAAATTGTTATGGAAGAGTTTCGGGACAGGAGCTAAACGTCTCAAAATCGTCCATCATGTTCGAAAGTAAAATGGCCCCTGAAATCAAGAATGAACTTAAGAAGACGCTAGATATTTCGAAGAGCATCTAAATAGCCGAACTAACTCCTGGTCAGCATAAAGGATGAAACAGGCTTTCGCCTTCATCCAAGAACGTCTAAATAGCCGAACTAACTCCTGGTCAACAAAGTTCCTGTCAAAAGGAGGAAAGGAAGTCCTTATCAAATCGGTTGCTCAAGCTTTGCCGACCTATATTATGTCATGCTTCTTTCTACCCCAGGAGATCATTAATAAATTCAAATGCGCTATCTCGAAATTCTGGTAAAGTACCAAACAAAATAATTGGGGTCTGCATTGGATAGCATGGGACAAAATATGTCCCCCCATTAATAATTAAAGGCGGTATGGGCTTTCGTGATCTTAAAACTTTAATCTCGCACTCATTGCGAAGCAATTATGGCGTCTTATCCAATTTCCGTCATCACTCCTCGCCCGAGTTCTAAAAGAAATATATTTTCGTTACTCAACCCCAATGGAAGTGGGAAAAGCAATTTCCCATCTTATGGGTGGCGTAGCATAATGGCTTCTTGTAGTCTCCTTCAAGCTGGCTTAAAGGAATCGATAGGACCGAGTTTTAAAACGAGAGTATGGCATGACCATTGGATCCCAGTAATCCCATCTAGACCAGCCTCATATAATGGAGTCTTTCGAGATCTGCATCTCTATGTTGGTCATCTGATCAAAACACCAACAAAATGGAAATTGGAGACTTTGCAGAACCTAATTGCCCCTGAAGATATCTCGTTAATATGGAGTATTAAGCCGAGCCGATGCTAAAAGGCGGATGTCTATTGCTGGAATTATACAAAGTATGTCATCTATTCGGTAAAATCAGGCTATGCATTCACTATAATTAGCTGAAGGAAGATGAAGGTATGCAACAGATCCTCGAACCCAATATCACACCCCTTAAAAGCAAAGTATTGACTTTAAAAACACCAAGAAATATCCAACATTTCCTGTGGCAGGCAGTTTCGGGGTGTGTTCCCGTATGTAACAATCTGGCAGATCGTCATTGCGGTATAGACCGGTTCTGTCTGCGGAACGGAGGTGGAATCTATCAATCACCTCCTCTTCGAGTGTCCCCCAGCAGTCTAGACCTGGGCACTCTCAAGGATTCCATCCAGCCCGAGCCTTTTTCCGAGTGAATCTCTCTACATGAACTTTGATTATCTCCTTTGGCGTGCAAAGGAAGGAGGTGCAATGGAAAAACATCTAGAGGCCTTCCCATGGATAATTTGGTATATTTGGAAGGGCATGAATGACAAAACCTTTAATGGCAAGGAGGTCCCACCCATTGATACCATTCAACTCGCTATCCATGAAGCAGAGAATTGGAAAGTTGCACAAGTGGTCTCGCAAATAGGTGAAGAAAGCGTTAATCCACCGGGCTCGCCCCGTGGCGGACCCAAAATTTTTTTTTACCAGGGTCAATGTAGAAATTTCTTTTATTTGAATCAAAAAATAACTTTTTAAAAAGATATCCTTAAACATCATAAAAAAAAACATCCTTCAGTTTGTTATCTCTTGTTTATAAATTTATAATAATTAATAAAAGTAAGAAGAATTCATGTTCTTTGAAAACCAAATATACAGTCATTTGAACTTATTAGGTTGTTTGTTTGCCAAAAATAAAATTATGTTTAATTGTTTAAAAAAATTAAGATAAATAAAAAGGTTAAAAACTAAATGAGCTTCTCTAAGTGTAATATAGTATGGGCTGAGATTTATAATTTGTTTTGTGGGGTGATATCCTCATATTTTACCCTTCTCATGTATTCATTTAGCTTAGGTTTCATCTCATATGCATGGGGTTTCATAGCATTTCTTATTCGTTTTGTCTCATTTAGAGTATTAGGTGTATGCATTTGGTCCTAGTGAGTCTTTGCATGTTTTGGAGTATTTTTCTAGGTAATTGGAGGCACTTGGTGACGTTTGGAGATTTGGGGCTAAAGGGATGAGAAAATCCATCCGGAGAGCCCGAAAGAACTGGTCAGACGGAGGGTCTCCAAGCAGATTCAGCCTCGATAACCTTCATTAGAGTTGTATCCCAGAGATTTATATGTTGACAGGGTTTTGAATCGGGTTATTTGGACGTATGGATAGGGAGATAAGACGGATTTACTGAAGGTATGTCCGTCTGGCCGAGAGAAGATGACACCGTCCAAAGAACCGGCAAAACGAAGCCTTCCGATATGAATCAACTCAAACTGTCTTCATAAGAGTTGTAGAGGGACGAGGTATCTATGTAACGGAGTTGGATTCAGGTCATTCAGATGTCAGGTTCAGGAGTTATGGCTGATTCACTAAAGACATATCCGCCAGCCGAGACAGTTTCGCTCAATACCGAGTTGTTGTACCGAGGAGTGACATCGGTATTCACCAAAGCAGCAATACTGACGTCACAAGTCGGTACAACACATTGGTATTAAAACAGGGGGGAAATTCCCTTAGTACCGACGTGTTGTACCGAGGAGTGACGTCGGTATTGACCCTCAGAACTGTTTCTCACCCAAACCAGCCGAGCTCACCCGAGGTGTCTGAAAGATCTTGCCGAAAGAGGGTCTAAAATCCAAATTAGCCTCGGTGGTCTTCACAAACGTTGTAGCCAAAGGAGTTAGATGACTACAGGAGGTGGTTCCAGGTCATTCAGATATGTGGTTAGTTAGATATGGTTGTTTTACTGAGCGTATGTCCGTCTGGCCGAAGCCCCCAGACATGTCTGAAAGAACTGGCTGAACAAAGGGTCTCCAATTCGAATTAGCCTCTATTGTCTTCACAAACGTTGTAGCACAGTGTGTTAGCTGTCCACAGGAGGTGGTTTGAGGCCATTCAGACTTGTATTCCAGGAGATATCGTGGTTTTACCGAAGGTTCTACACCACCACCATCCACATAAATCCAGGTCCAATACCGATGTTCAATACCGAGCAATGACCTCGGTATTGAGCTACTCAAGACCATATTTGATCCATTTTGAATCGGGTCGGTACCCGGTTTATCCGGATCGACCCGGTTCGCCGCCTTTCACTATTTTAGCCCAAAAAACCCTATTTTCATGCTGGATCTCTTTTATTATCTCTTTTCTAGGCTAAAAACCTTGTTCTTGTGATTTGTAAGAGGGATTATACACTTTTTATGCAAGTTTAAGTTTATATCTTTGTTTCTTTCTTTAATCTTTCACATTCCTATTATCTAATCATGATTAACATCACCTCTTTCATGAGAATTGGTGTATTCTTCATGATTAGTGAGTAGTTCATTTTAGAGCTCATGGATGAGGTAGATTAGGGGAATTTCGTGATAGATCTAGGATGTATAGGTGACAGTATGATTTTTACTAATCAATTACTCAAATCCCACTCATGTCATTGTAGTATTTGAGATATCGAACCACGGAGGTTAAGATTGAAGCACTAGGAATACATGAATCTTCCTAATCTAGAGCAAATCTTTTGAGTTTTTATGTTTATGGGAAAAGAAACAAATGCAAGAAAGAAAGCAAAGATAGAAATGTGGATAATGAACAAAGCTATCAATGAGATGGATAACAATCAAACAATGAATCATTTGGAAGCATACTATCCTAGAACATGGAATTCACAATTATGACTAATCCACCGTCGTGGCACTAATCACTTTGTTAATCACCAAATAAAGAACAAACCATCGTTTGTGATAAGATGATTAACAAGCATTAATCTCCAATCCCACTTAGTTCACTAATCACCCTAGACATCAACTCTCATTGGCTAGGCATGAAAAGCTCACAAAAAGTTTGGTTCAAGCATTTCATCGAACACATATCGGGCGTAAAATGCTTAAGCTCTAGCTTTGATCTCTCAATCCAAAACTAGCTTTTAGGTCAACCTAAGTGAATGATCTAACAAGAATCAACCTAAATCATCATCATCTAACCATCAAGACAATTGACTAACGATGCCTAAACATTCAATGCACATTTATTCTTATGACATGGAACACTTTCAAGTAGATTAGTTCACTTCCATGACACTAATCATTGTATGAATCATCTAAAGTCAGCATCCACCGATCACTTAGATAATCCATAGTTTACCACAAGTCCATTTTAGTCAACAATTCATCCTAAAGTCAGCATCCACCAATCACTTAGAATGAAAAGCATGCTTAGAAGTTTTCTAGACATTTCATCGAACACCTTGTGTGCATAAAATGTCTAAGTTCTAGAAAATGAGTTTTCAATTCAATCATAGCATTGAGATCCTTCCTAACATGAGAACAAATGTTTATCTAGTCGTAAGCATCAACAATCAACCATCAAACCATCTAAATCAAGCTAAATCTAAGATCCAACAAAAAGGGGCCTAAGGCCTAAATATGAAGAACATAAAAGAAGAAGAAATAAAGGTAAAGAAGATGCATTAATATAAAGATAAGGGTGAAGAAATCTTCTCTAGAGTGGCATTTGTATGAAGAACAATCAAAATCCCTCTCAAAATCATAAGAAGAGTTTGGGATAAACCCAACTCTAGAAAGAAGAAAACTTGGATCTAAAAGAAATAGGGTTTTCAATATTTAAATGAGTTTGGGTCGGACCGGGTCAACCCGGAACAAACCGGGTTTTGACCCGGTCAAGTCTTTGGTACGTCTTCAGTGAATCGGTCATAACTCCTGAACCTGACATCCGAATGACCTAAATCCAAGTCCTGTAGACAGCTAACTCGTCCCTCTACAACTCTTATGAATACCGTTTGAGTTGATTCATAACGGAAGGCCTTCGTTTTCCGGGTATTTGGACGGTGTCATCTTCCCTCGGCCAGACGGACATACCTTCAGTAAATCCGTCTTATCTTTCTATCCATACGTCCAAATAACCCGATTCAAACTCCTGTGTAAAGCTGATTCACTCCTCTACAACTTTGGTGATGACCACCGAGGCTAATTCGGAGTGGAGACCCTTCAATACCGATGTCACAAATCAGTATTGTACATCGGTACTAAGAGAATTTTCCCTCTGTTTCCACACCGAATAGTTGTACCGACCAGTGACCTCGGTATTGAAGAAACCGTCTCGGCCAGGCGGATCTGTCTCTGGTAAATCAGCCATATCTCTCAAACCACATGTCCGAATTACTTGATTCCAACTTCTATGGACAGCTAACTCACTCCTCTACAACTTCCATGAAGATCATTGAAGTTGAATCGGATCGGAAGGTCTCCGTCCAGCCACGTCTTTCCAGCATCTTGGATGGACTTTGCATTCTACTTTAGCCCATTTCTCCAAATATCATCAATTGTCTCCAAATCACCTAAAAACACTCTAAATGCATGCAAAGACTCACTAGGACCTAATGCAAACACCTAATACTCTAATAAATACCAAAATGCTATAAAAACTATGCACGACACATGCATGAGACACAAAACAATAACAAGAATGCATGCTAAAAAGAGGTAAAATATGGGAATATCAACTCCCCCAAACTTATTCATTTGCTTGTTCTCAAGCAAACAAACAAGTAGAGAGAGAGGTTTGAAAGTGGGAGATCAAATCCGAGCATATTAACAAAAGAATTCGAATCAATGCCCTTGAGAGGAGTTATATGATGCACAAAC
>PKML01050628.1:80138-93395 GCA_002933935.1 Eutrema yunnanense
ATCATAAAAAAAACATCCTTCAGTTTGTTATCTCTTGTTTATAAATTTATAATAATTAATAAAAGTAAGAAGAATTCATGTTCTTTGAAAACCAAATATACAGTCATTTGAACTTATTAGGTTGTTTGTTTGCCAAGAATAAAATTATGTTTAATTGTTTAAAAAAATTAAGATAAATAAAAAGGTTAAAAACTAAATGAGCTTCTCTAAGTGTATTATAGTATGGGCTGAGATTTATAATTTGTTTTGTGGGGTGATATCCTCATATTTTACCCTTTTCATGCATTCATTTAGCTTAGGTTTCATCTCATATGCATGGGGTTTCATAGCATTTCTTATTCGTTTTGTCTCATTTAGAGTATTAGGTGTTTGCATTAGGTCCTAGTGAGTCTTTGCATGTTTTGGAGTGTTTTTCTAGGTAATTGGAGGCACTTGGTGACGTTTGGAGATTTGGGGCTAAAGGGAAGAGAGAATCCATCCGGAGAGCCCGAAAGAACTGGTCAGACGGAGGGTCTCCAAGCAGATTCAGCCTCGATAACCTTCATTAGAGTTGTAGCCCAGAGATTTATATGTTGACAGGGGTTTGAATCGGGTTATTTGGACGTATGTATACGGAGATAAGACGGATTTACTGAAGGTATGTCCGTCTGGCCGAGAGAAGATGACACCGTCCAAAGAACCGGCAAAACGAAGGCCTTCCGGTATGAATCAACTCAAACTATCTTCATAAGAGTTGTAGAGGGACTAGGTAGCTGTGAAACGGAGTTGGATTCAGGTCATTCAGATGTCAGGTTCAGGAGTTATGGCTGATTCACTAAAGACATATCCGCCAGCCGAGACAATTTCGCTCAATACCGAGTTGTTGTACCGAGGAGTGACATCGGTATTCACCAAAGCAGCAATACTGACGTCACAAGTCGGTACAACACATTGGTATTGAAACAGGGGGGAAATTCCGGTGAAGAACTTTCAAAAGGTTGATGTCTTTGTTGTTCTTTTCAATCATTTTTAGTTTTTATTTGTTTCTCTTTCTATTCAACTAATACACGTTGGTTTAACACGTTGTTAAATTCTCTATCTAATTTTTGTTTTCTACTCTGTTTGATCTCTCTATGAATTATTAGGATGTATTTGGAACAGCGCACACCTACAACGGTATGTCGCTTGCATATTTACATTCTCTATGTTTTTTTGTTTTTTTAGTATCACCTTCAAAGAGAATTGCCATGCAAATTTGTCTCGGGTTTTGGATCAAACAAACAGTTGTGAATAAAAAATTACTTTGTTCGAAATTTCAGGTTATGTGGAGGTGGTGAACTCCTTTGACAGAATACTAACGAGGTCTGCTATTAAAGAAAGAGAATCATTGCTATGAAATTTGTTAACTTATGGACATAGATTCTTCTCAGAGATGTTCTGTTGCCTGTCTAAATATTTCATATTAAAGTTGTAGCTTTTTGTCATCTCCAAGGAGTTGTTCATCAAGATCTAAAACCAGAGGTGATACCAGCTTCCTTCGTTTTATATGCCCTTTGTTTTTTTGTTTAGTTTATGTTTTGTACTTTTGCTTTATATATGTTTAATTTCTATTAATGTTCTAAATTTTTGTGCAAACAATCTCTATTAATGTTCGTGATTGTTTTCTTTTAAATGTTTTTGTTCTTTTGATAATTATGTGTTCTGCGTATTGTTGTTAGCTCTTGAGTTTCGTTATTGGAAATGAGAAAAGGATTGTTGTTATTGATGTTTTTCCGGATGGTCTTCACCGATGTGCAGGTCATGCTTATATACACGTACACATCAAAAATATATTAAAGCTCTCACAGAAGCCCATACTTTTATGTTCGTATTATGGGAGATGATAGTATTATATTAAACCCATACTTTGATGCTGCACGAGTCACACTCCTTTCCATAATGTCGCTTCTTTCTGAACTTTTGTCTAATCTATGAGATTATGAAATAATCTCTCCAATACTCCCCCTCAAGTTGGAAGGTGAAGATTATGAACCCCCAACTTGGACATCAAGTAGTCAAACTGAACACGTCCAAGGGCCTTCGTGAGAACATCCGCCAATTGTTCATCGGTACGAACATGAACCGTAGAAATCAAACCATCTTGAATTGCATCACGAATTTGATGACAATCCGCTTCAATATGCTTCGTCCTTTCATGGAAAACCGGATTGGCCGCAATGTGAATTGCAGATTTACTATCACAAAATAACCGAACCGGTTCAATCGGTGGGGAACCGGTGGGGCACCCAAATCAACTAACAATTGTCGCAACCACTTAATTTCCCGTGTAGCTTCTGCCATTGACCGGTATTCCGCTTCGGCCGACGAATGTGACACCACCCGTTGTTTTCTAGTTTTCCACGAGATCGGAGAATCTCCAAGCATAGCGACAAACGCACTCAAAGATCGTCTAGTATTAGGGCATGATGCCCAATCAGAATCGCAGAAAACAGAGAGTCGAAGATCAGGATTTGAACTCAACAAAATTCCTTGACCAGCGGTACCCTTGAGGTAACGAACAACACGCAAAGCCGCTTCCCAATGCCCTTCACGTGGTGTTTGCATAAATTGGGTGAGAATGTGAACCGAGTACGAGATGTCAGGACGAGTGATAGACAAGTATATCAGACGTCCAACCAAGCGCCTATATTTTTCTGATTCCCGAAGGAACCCACTCGTATCAGAACCTAAACGATGATGTTGTTCCATTGGAGTCGATGCAGGTTTCGAACCAAGTAATCCAGTCTCAGAGATGATGTCTAACGCATATTTCCTTTGTGTAAGCAATATCCCTTCTTCGCCACGATCAACTTCAATACCGAGAAAGTATTTAAGCTTTCCCAAATCCTTCATATGAAAACACATGCTTAAGTAATTTTTGAATTTTCTCAAAGCATCCATGTCATTGCCACATACCATCAGATCGTCAACATAAATGAGAACTTTAAGCTCGACAGTACCATTTGTGAGAGTAAACAAAGAGTAGTCCCCATAAGACTGTGTAAAACCGAATTTCTTGAGAGCTTCAGATAATTTGGCAAACCAACACCGCGGTGCTTGCCGTAAACCATACAGTGACTTGGGAAGGCGACATACTTTGTTGGGATCCGGATGGTGAAAACCTTTCGGAAGCTTCATATAAACTTCTTCGTGTAAATCCCCATGAAGAAACGCGTTGTGAACATCCATTTGATGTACTATCCATCCTTTTCCAGCAATCACTCGCAAGAGACCACGAACTGTAGTCATTTTCGCAACCGGAGCGAACGTCTCATCGAAATCTTCTCCTTCCACTTGTCGATTACCCAAAGCCACAAGACGCGATTTATAGCGCTCAATCGAACCATCTGCTCTGTACTTAATTTTGTATACCCACATATTTCCAATAGCTTCTTTGCCCGGAGGTAAATCTGTAACGTCCCATGTCCTATTAACGTCGAGAGCTCCTATTTCGCCTTTCATCGAATTTCTCCACACCTCCAAAGCCACAGCTTCTTTATAATGTCGTGGTTCAACGCCATTGCAAACTGCTGCTAAGAAAGCTTGATGGGCTGGTGAAAAACGTGAATCAGAAATATAATTCACAAGGGGATACGGCGTACCTTGGACCGTAATCGGAGGATCTGAAGTAGAAGCAGGAGAAACGTGATGGGTGTCTTCAACACACTTGGTATTGTAGCTGACAAAACCGCGAAGTTTCGCAGATGGGAATTTTTCTCGCATTCCTCTGCCTAAGACTTCTTCATTTACAGAGACAACTTGAGTTTCCGATTCCAAAGCAGGAAGAGAAGAATTTCTTGTGCTCGAATTTTCCTCTATAACAACGGGCATACTTTCATCCAAAACAGGAACCGATTCATCATTTTGATTCGGAGAAACAACTTCATCAACGACGGAGCTCCCCCGAGAACCAGGAATCGGGGCGGAAACAAGACCCCAATCTTCATCAAAAACATCTAACACCTGATTTTCACCACTTTCTTTGACTATACTTGCAAATGGAAATTCATTTTCCTTGAAAACAACATCTCTAGAGATAAGAAATTCATTCTGATCAATGTCGTATACGCGCCATCCTCTCTTCCCGAATGGATAACCCACAAAAATACACCGTCTACTTCTTTCTCCAAACTTATCTTTATCACGATCCCTGCGATGCACATAACACAAAGACCCAAAGACTCGCAGCTCATTGTATGGCGGATTCTTACCAAACAGAATTTCAAAGAGAGATTGACTTTTTAACAACTTCGAAGGCGTCATGTTTATGACATGAGTGGATGTCGATATCGCTTCTCCCCAGAATTTTACAGGTAACTTTGCTTGAAACAGCAATGCTCGCGCAACATTTAGTATGTGTTTGTGTTTTTTTTCGACTCTCCCATTTTGCTGTGGAGTCCCGACGCATGAAGTTTGGTGAATGATTCCATTTTGCTGAAAGAATGAACTCAAACACATGAACTCTGTTCCGTTGTCACTACGAACCACCTTCACTGATTTACCGAATTGCTTTTCGGTGTAAGCACAGAAGTTTGTCAACACGATCCGTACTTCAGATTTTTCGAGCAACAAATAGGTCCACACAGCTCTTGAAAAATCGTCTACAATGGTAAGAAAATACACTGCTCCACACGATGCAGGCACACGATATGGTCCCCACACATCGACATGGATTAAACCAAAACACTCCATAGCTTTATTAATACTTTCAGAAAACACATCTCTTGTCTGCTTAGCCCGAAAACACACGTCACAATGACTCGGGCTAGCCTTACTCAAAACAGCAGAACTAGAAGACTCAACACCAGTAAACTTAGGCAAATAAGAAACAACTGAAAAGGCAGGATGTCCGAGCCTTCGATGCCATAAGATTTGATCAAAATTTCCATCAGTTCTGTTGACTCGTGCAGCCGCAACATCCGTAAAGTAATACACCCCATCACGTTCTTCACCTGCTCCAATAAGAGTCCTCGAAGAACGGTCCTGCAAAATACATATTGCGTCAGTAAACAACGCAAAACAGTTCGTATGCTTCAACAGCTTAGACACCGAGATCAAAGTGCAATTGAGATCCGGCACAAATAAAACGTCTCTGAGAGATATTCGATCTGTTAAAATCAAATCACCAATACTACGAGACAAGGTCGTGCTACCATCAGCAAACCCGACCGTACACGCCGAAGTGCCCTTCACATCGATGAGAAGAGACAAATTTCCAGTCATGTGATGTGAAGCGCCTGTGTCTAAAATAACTTCACCAAAAACCTTACCAGAAAGTTTCTCCGTGGATCCATTAGGTTTTCCCTCATGGATAATCTGAGTAATTGCTCTCCATTGATCAGCTGTGAGCTCAGGAGCAGCAGAAACATTTGGACTTGTAGCATGCGCCACATGAGCTACACCTCGTCCTCCTCCTCGTCCAAACCCTTGACCTGCTCCACCTCGACCACCGCCTCTGATAGTGCCACGTCCACCACCACCACGGCCTAATTTCTCCGACATCCACTCTGGATAACCAACCAATTGCCAACATGCACTCTTCTCATGTCCGGATTTGCCACAATGGAAACACACACGATCTCGTCCTCTGTTTCCATTCCCACCTCCAGCTGAGTCAGTCCTTGTAACGTAACCCGTAGCATCACGAGTTTCACCACGAGTCACACCACCAAGCTGATCTTCTAAACGTGTCTCACGCCGCGCTACAAAACCAATAGCATCTTGTTGATGCTCTCGAGTTTTGGCAGAGTTAAGCCGGACTTCTTCTCGAATCACCTTCGCATAAACTTTCCCTAGATCAGGTAACTCATCTGCTTCGATAATCGAACTCACAACGTTACCAAATCTGGATTCATCCAAACCCATGATAAACTGGTGAACGCGTTCATCTTCACGCTCCTTCTCATAAATTCCCGCTGCAGAACACGTACACACCGGCGGGGGTTTATATGTTTGCAACTCTTCCCACATTGTTGCCAATCGTCCATAGTAGTCAATCACCGCTTGACCTTTTTGACGACAAGAAGCCAACTGCTCCATCAATTGATGCACACGCACCTTGTTACCGACTTCAAAACGTTTTTTTAGATTTTCCCACAACTTGTGAGCATCAGAAATAAATGTCACCGTGGATCGAACTCTTGGTTCAATGGAGGTTCGTATCCACCCTACGATCATTGAGTTAACACTCAGCCATGATTCCAAATCAGGACTATCCTCCCCTGGTTTCGGCAACGTCCCATCAATGAATCCCGTCTTCTTCTTGGCTCGAAGCGCGTTCATCATCTCCATCGCCCATTCGTTATAATTATCTCCTTTCAACTGAACAGAGGTAATCATAGCCCCTGAATTATCAGAAGAGAAAATCGCGTATGGAGAAACCATCACGCTCTCTCTCTGTTTCGTCACAACTTCATTTTGTTGTGAAACATCACCAATTTGTTGCGAACCAGCACCATCTTCTGCCATCGATCGTAATCAAACCACAAAACAAAAGAACCCTCTCTTTTATTTGAGAAATAAAAGTTTGTCTTCTCATAAAAAAGAAAGATGAACAGAAATCGAGTTTAGGTTGATCTCTGCTCTGATACCATGAAAAAAGGATTCTTGTTGTTTATTTGAGATTGTTCGTCATGCTTATATACACGTACACATGAAAGATGTATTAAAGCGCTCACAGAAGCCCATGCTTTTATGTTCTTATTATGGGAGATGTTAGTATTATATTAAACCCATACTTTGATGCTGCAAGACTCACACTCCTTTCCATAATGTCGCTTCTTTCTGAACTTTTGTCTAATCTATGAGATTATGAAATAATATCTCCAATATTGTTCATCCCCTCTCACTATCATATTATACATAGATGAAGTGTGAGTGGTCTTTTTCTTCTCAAAATATATTAGTATAGCACATATCGGTAACATGTATATATCTCAAGTCTTCAAACTCTACAGCAACTTTAGATCTATCCTTTCTCGTTCTTAGCAGCAATAAAAGAAGAGAATTCATCAACCATCANCATAAAAGAGATGGCTTTAAAAACGATATATTAATTTACTCTCCTTATTGAGGTTACTTGATGAACATGCTAAAGCTAACGGTGGAGCTGTTTTCCAGGTCCGGATGCTATCACACTTGAATTTGATAAGTATATATTACAAAAAGCACATAGGAGATATGACTAATTTTTAGCAAAAAAAAGATATATATGACTAACACAGAGCAATTAACTGTCCAAATTTTAAGGTTAATGGGAATCTAGAGACGATGAGCGTTGAAAGAGATTTCAGATACGTAGATGCGAGAGCTTTTGATGATTGTACAATTTTCTTGACTGCTTGGAGGACTATGCACTAGACTGGGTCAAAGCGTTTAAGAATTGGATTTTTGAGGCAATGGAAAAAAGATAGGAGAAGTTCTCAAACCTATTGGGTCAATGAAGTGTAGTAAAGGTACTTAAATTCGCTATGTCCTGCCTGAGTCTTCTAAACTATGTACCTGTCGGTTAACCAAAAGTCGTTGGAAAACTATTACGACGAAGGCAAAATGGAGTAATTGCAAGGTCGGTTCTTTTCAGACCGGATGGTCGATTATCATGTGAATTGGGGCGTCACAGAGTAATCTTGCGTGTTATTAAGTGGGTTTTCTGCCACGGTGTTCTCCTTCCTCACCACAGTAAATATAATCATCAGTTTATCTCACATTAACTCTTGGCTTTGAGAGATGTTTTCTTTTGGATTTGACCTCCATCCTTATTAGATAGTTTGCACAGTTACATACGGCGTAGAGAGGATAAATAGAAGAGTATCTACTTGGATGAGAAGCTCTGCTAACGACCATGAATACAGTCCTCATATCCCATTCATCGCAACTCGGGGATATGACAAGTGTGTTCTGGAGCCAAATTTACTCGAGAGAGATCTTTGATCTGGATGAATATCAAATTGAACAGGAAAGTTGTTGTTTCTTCAGGTTCTGAAGATAGGAGGGGACAAATCTAGAGTTATGAGGAGCAACCAGGACGGATTTCATTAACTTCAAGTTGCAGATTACGTTTAAATAGCTTTTAGAGACAAGAACCAGAATCTCATGTTCAAGATTCAAGCTTTTCACCATTTTTATTAGCATGAACAAAGAAAAAGCAGCGGAAGTCTCAGACAAGACCAAGTAGATAGATGACACTAAACTTTGAACTCTATGTATGCATACAGGTATATATATGTATGTGAATCATAAGAAACATACGATATTCATCAAGTATAGGATTTGTATAGGAAAACACTGGTAAGTGTTACTTTTGGAGTTGGGTGTACATAAATAGAAATATTTTATCACCAACCAAATGTGGATTTTGTAATGATAAGTAACTAATTAGCTAAAATGTTCACCAAGTCTTGTGTTCCAATATTCGATAATAACACTCTTAAGGAAAGTGCAATTTCTCTTGAGATAGTATTGGTGAACAAACTCCACAAACAGTTAGCCACAAAGCATATTGAAAGTTAAGAGTAGTGGAAATCTCTGTTGGAATTGGAGTCTTGTATTGAATTTTTTGATGCCATGCACGTTGAGAAAATATTGGAAAATATTGGTTTTTTTATTTTAAGAGAAGATCGAATACTCGAACCAGCATTTTTTTTATTTTATTGGTGACGACTTAAATAATTATTTGGTGTTTTGATATTTATCTGTTCTTAAACGTTGTTACCTTCTTATAGATCGTTTGCTTATTGATAGGGTTAAATTTGATTGTCGATTGAGGTTACATTATTTTATATTTGTCATGTTTATCTTACCTTATATTTGTCGTGTTTATAATTGTTGATGTTGTTCATATTGATGTGCACGAAATTGTGTCTATACCGATGTGTTAGAAACAAAACCAAAATAACCGTACCCGTTCAAAACGTTTATAACAAAAAAATGCATATTGATAAATACTCGATAGTCTAATAAAATTCTGTTTAAAAATTAAACAATCGTACGAAATATTGATGCAAAAACAAATTACTTTTTTTGTCACAAATAAACCGTCATCAATAACCATCCCCATATCAAAAATATTACTTATATATGCTCTTACAAATACACAACCAACCAAATTATTTTTTGGAGAACGAGACAAACAACTAAATTCTTAGAGATACAAACACCTCATCGCCTCAAAAGTCTTCGTTTGATAATGGTCAATTATGATTTAGTTATGACTGCTCCACCAATAGATAATGAATCAAATTTTCAGTCAGCGCAATCAAATTATTTAAGTTTATTGGCTCATTTTTGGTCTGAAATAACCTCTGCCTAACATGACTAATGTATATATTTTCCTTTTAATTGAATTTTTAGGATTTGGGAAAAGATAAGAAACGAGGGAACACATGCAACAACTTCTCAAGTTCTAGATGCATAATATTGATATCATTGTTTTTTTTTTATGTTATAGATGATGTTTTCGTTATTGTTTTGGACTATTCTTATGTAGTATGTGTTCGATTCTGTGGATTATTTATAATTATAACTTTTGATGGAAAGTTTAGATAGTTTTCTTAAAAAATTTAAGAAGAAATTATGCCCGCGCTTGGCATATCATATTAACTTTTAACAAATCTAAATAATTATTTCAGTTTATAAATTTTAAACACATTAAAATCATTCTACTATTTCAAGGGTTAGTTGGTTAGCCGGTTTGAAGTTCATATTTTTTTTTGGCTACATTTTGGTGAAAAAGAAGTCAAAAACGATGAAAAAGAGAAGAAGAAAAATACAAGGATGAAAAAAACGAAAGATAACAAAAAAAAGGAAGCATATGAAGACGAAGTAGAACATGAAGAGGAAGAGGAAGAAGATAAAGTAGAGATAAGTAAGAATAAGAGAAAGATAAAAAAAACAGAAAAGAAGATAATGAAGAAAAACAGAAAGATGAAGAAGTCGAAGAGGATAAAGAAGAAGGAGTAGAAGTCGAAAACGATGAAGAGGAAGAGGAAGATGAAAACAAATGAAAGATAAAGAAGAGGAGGAAGAAGAAGACGATGCTGATAAAGAAGAATTCGTAAAATACGAGGACAAACACGTTGAAGATGAGAAAGGAAACCGGAATATGAAGATGACAAAATATGAGAATGTGAAGATGAGGAATGAGGCTAGGAAAAATCAGAATAATAAGAAGACGAAGAAGAAGACAAATACGATGAATTAGAAAGAAGATGGGTAGCACAAAATAATGAAAAAGGATACGGATAAGAAGATGATAAAGTTGAAGAAGAACAAGAACCGGAAATGAAGAAAAAAAATAAAAGAAGAAGATATTCGAAAGATGATGTAGACAAAGTAGAATAAGGTGAAGATGAGGAATAAGAATTTAAATAAGATAAAGAATATGAAGAAGAAGAGGAGCAGTAAAAATTAGAAAAAGAAGAAGTCGGGGAACACGATGATGGTGAAAAAATATTCAAAGACGATGAAACAGAAGAAGGAAAATAACAGGAAGAAAAAAAACCGAAAGATAAAGAAAATGAAGCAGATGAACACGAAGTAGAAGAAGAAGAAGATGTATGCTAGAAAGTAAGAATTAGAGATAGAATAAAATCAGATAAAGAAGATGAAGAAAAAGAAGTCGAAGAAGACAAACATGATAAAGAAGAAGAAGTAGAATCTCATTTTTGTTTTCCGAATCAACAAAAAAGCAATTCAACTCGCGAAGTGATTTGGCCTGTGTTTCAAAGCTCATTTTTTGTGTCGTTTTGATTAATGATGTTGCTCTTCTCTGATTGGCTGGTTTTATCTAATTAATTCGGAGTTATGAAAGAAAAAACGATTTATACGCCTAAAAATCAGAAATATTACATAATTTGATTCGTTGTAATCCGAAACGGAAGTTTTCCTCATCGCAAATAATTAGATCTTTGATTAATAGAAATATAATGTCGTATATATGTTTACCGATCGGGTTATATAAAAAAAAAATGTGTTTATACACGATTAAAAAGAGGAAAAACTACTAGCACATATTCAAAAGATATTGTAGCCGCCTACGTGTGCTGTAGGAAATTGTTCAGTTAATGATGATGAGGCTTATTATCTGAGGGTTTTATTGGGTGTCGTAAGGGGGCCATGCTGTTATGAGGATATTAGGACTGTTAACGGTGTCGTACACCCTACTTTCAAAAGGGCATGGTATGCCTACGCGTTTGAGCTACCTGCATTGCAATGATGAATTTCATTGATGCATTATTTTTATTTTTTTGGGTCGAACATTGATGCATTCTTATTTAAGTTTCTTTTCATATTTATCTTTCCCACTACAAAAAAATGTCGTATAGATAGCATACCAAGATAGCGTTGTTAACTTTTATGCTATCTTTGATATAACCCTCATTTTAAAATAGCGTTTCGGTAATGCAAACGCTATATTTTGTTTGTCTGAATCTAATCTTAGTCACGCTTTGTTTTTAATAGCACGTGCAAATGTGGAAACGCTGTGCTAAGTTTAAGCGGAAAAAACAAGAGCCTAATTTTCATTTCCCGGCTAAATCCTTAGCGAAAAAAAACAAGCGCCTCATTTTTCATTCTCCCTCCATTCTCGAATTCCCCCTCTCACAGACTCCATTGTTTCGCTTCTTCTCACTTTGTATCTGTAAAATTATCTCTCTCAGAAAGTGTTTGAGCTGCGGCTAAAAAAATTAATTCTCCCTCTCCAAATTTTTCTACTCTCCATCTATTTTTTTTCCGTTTCCCACAAAAAATAATTCATTTCCTTTTGTCTCGATCTATGTCTTCCACCAAAAACAAAAAGGAGAACAAACTAGGGTTCTTCACTTCGTCATTTTCTCTGTCACGGCCACCAACCCGAGTCTCTTCTCTCTCCATCTTCACATGTTCTCTTTTGACTTCCACGCCGGCGACGATTAAGCTCTTCATCGTTCTATTTCTTATTCTCACAGTCTCATCCCATCACCTAAATTCGTTAATGGCTTCACTTTCCTTTTCTCCTTCTCACAATACAAAATCCTAATCTCGATCTCACGATCCCTCCTTCTCCGCGTCGCAAACCTACGAGCCTCCCGAGGAGACGCGTCGGAGCAGACCGATTCGAACCCTAGTCATGGTTAAAGCTTACACAGAACCTTCCTATTCAGTGTCCACTTAACCCACCGCAACGCTTTGCCATTAAACCCGGAAAACTCTTCGATGTCTTGGGTGCTTCTATTAGATTTTTTTTCTGATTCGGCACTGGTGTTATTTTTTATGGGTAAATAAATTGCATTCATTTTTTTTCCCCAAAATTTCGTTTGTACATAGTCGTATCACTTGTGTTTATGCTTGATTAGGGTTTCTGATTTAGCAAATTGTTTCGGAGAATATACAATCACTTCGTCATCTTCTTAGAATCTCTAGTAAATCGGTAAGGATTTAAAACCCCTTAAAGATGGATCTTTAGATTATGTCTCGGATTTTCTTTTTTTCTTTTAACTGGAATTGCTTATTTTATGGGAAAATCTGCTCTTACTCTCTGCGTATTATGCCATTGCAGGAGAAATAATGAGAGTGAGAGTAACGGGTGCAGATTTTGTCTCTTTTTAGGCTGAAAAAGAAGTATTGCTTTCTCCATTTTGTCTATTTTTTTCTCTTATCTGAAGATTCTTCCAGCGATTTCCTCCATTTAGCTTACTTGTTTTTGGAATTGGCGTTTTAGGTTTGTTTTGAAGAAGATCAGATTAGCTCGTTTCGGAGATCTACTCATCAAGAGGTAATATAAACTTCTTTTCCAGAATTTGTTTCTACCTGAATAGTGAAAGGGCAGCTGGCTTTACTTGCGCGGATTCAGCATACTTACATCGTGGAGTTTAAAGAAGCTTGGGTTGAGAAAGTAAGTTAATCAGACATCATTTTTCCGAATTCAAGCAGATTTTCGTGTTTTTTATACGAGCTAGATTTGAAATGCAGGGTTGCTATGTTTTTATTTTCACTGGATACTGTGAAGGAGGAGAGTTGTGAGTTTAATTTCTCAAAAAATTAGTCACGGTGTCCCATTTTGTTCTTTAGTTCATAGAAGTTAAAGAATATGTTATAAAGTTTTTGTGCTGAATTTCAGAAACGAAGACGGTTGCTCTATCCTCCATGTCGCAGCTTCGTTGGGCCATTCTAAGGTTTGTTCTATCTTTTATGGATATGGAATCGGCAGCAGTTTCTAAAAGGATGAACATGGTTCAGCTGGTTGAGATTGTTTGATTTGTTTCT
>PKML01050628.1:101174-142674 GCA_002933935.1 Eutrema yunnanense
AAGGACAAAGAAGTTGAAGATGAGGAAGGAGATCAGAATATGAAGATGACAAAGTATGAGAATGTGAAAATGAGGAAGGAGGCTAAGAAAAACTAGAAGAATAAGAAGATAGAGAAAAATAATACGATGAATTAGGAAGAAGATGGATTGCACGAAATAACAAATAAGGAAAATGATAAGAACGTTGAAGAAGTTGAAGAAGAAGAAGAAAACCGAAATATGAAAGAAAAAAAGTAGATGGAAAAGAAAATCGGAAGATGGTGTAGACGAAGTATAAGAAGGTGAAGATGAGGAATAAGAATTTAAATAAGGCAAAGAATATTAAGAAGAAGAGGAGGAGTAAAAATGGGAAAAAAAAAAGATGAAGAAGCTGGTGAATTAGAGTATGGTGAAATAGAAGTAAAAAAGACGATGAAAAAGAAAAATGAAAATATGAGGAAAAAGAACAACTGGAAGATAAAGAAGATGAAGCATATATAAAGACGAAGTGGAAGAGGAAGAAGACGTAGACGAGGTAAGTAAGAATAAGAAAAAGAAGATGAAGAAAGACAGAAAAAGTCGAAGAAGACAATGAGGATAAAGAAGAAGAAGTAGGAATCGAAGACGATGAAGAGGATGATGAGAAAAAAATGAAAGATAAAGAAGAGAAGGAAGATGAAGAAGAAGACGACGAAGTTGATGAAGAAGAATTCGGAAAATACGTGGACAAAAAAGTTGAAGATGAAGAAGGAGAAAGGAAGAAGAAGATGAGGAAGGATAAAGGAAGAAGAAGATGAGGAAGGAGGCTAAGAAAAACCAGAAGAATAATACGCTGAATTAGAAATAAGATGGATATAACGAAATAACGAAGAAAGATAAGGATAAGATCATGTGGAAGTTGAAGGAGAAGAAGAAAACCAAAAAAAATGAAGAAAAAGAAGTAGATGGAGAAGAAAATCGGAAGATGATGTAGACGAAGTAGAAGAATATGAAGATGATGAATAAGAATTCAAATAAGACAAATAATATAAAGAAGAACAGTAGGAGTAAAAATTGGAAAAAAAGAAAACAAAAATTGGGGAATATGAGGATAGTGACGATGAAAAAGAAGAAGGAAAATACGAGTGGTAAATGTGGATTAGTGTTTACTTTATTTGGAGATTGTGACATTTAGTTTTTAATTTATTATATCGTATCGATGGTTGCAAACTTTGATATCATCTAAAATTGTGAGTGAGTTAAAAAAAATGTGTTATATTTATTAGAAATAGACGGGTATACAATCAAGAATAATATACATAATCATTTAGTTTTATCATTTTCGTAATTCCATATTCATTTAAAAGAAATATACAATTGGTTATAATGGTAATTTTGGATCGTTCCTAAGAAAATTTAGAAAACTCGAATGCATCTCACATGGGGAACTTGCAACTGAGATAAAAGAAAAATGTATAGGATTCGATGGTCCGTCTGTTGTATGCGTTTTAACCGACTGGTGTGTTAGAAAGAACGGTGGTATGTGATTTAAATTTACATATTGTTATTGTATATTAGCTTATTATTCCAATATTTTGTGAATCTAATTATAAATATTTTTAGAGGAAGCGACTATCCAAGATCATGAAGGAAGAGGTCTTTCCCGTTTTATGACTACTCTACTAATGGATGAAGTTTCAAAATTTCGGGCAACGTAAGTAAATTATTTAAGTTTATGAGCCAATTTTTGATTTTAAATAACTTCTAACAAGACTAATGTATATATTTTTTCTTTTAATCAAAATTTTAGGATTTGGGAGAAGATAAAGAACGAGGACACACGTGCAACAATTTCTCAAGTAAGAGATGCATAATAGTGATGTCGTCTTATTTTTATTTATGTTATGACTGATGTTGTCGTTATTGTTGTGGAATATATTTTTCAGATCTGTAGATTGTTTTATCTATTTATTATTCTAAAATTATTGTATATTTATGAAGAAAATGATTCATTTTTGTTACTTATTACATATTCATGAAGGATTCATTTATGTCATTTTTGTTATTATAATCTAAAATTACATATACGTTAAGAGAATGGTGTTATATTTATGCATAATCAAAATTGATATACACAATTATTCGGTTTTATCGTTTTTATAGCGCTATATTTAGTTAGAAAAATTAGACAATTGATTATAATATCAAATTTGGATAATACACTAGAATCGTTTTCGTTATTAAATTTAAAAACATCATGTCCGCGCGCGCGTGCACCACCTAGTATTATATATGTTTCAGTTCGTTGAACAGAAGTTGGCATGAATTTGAAGCCCTTGCCACACTCTCCAGCTCGAACCTATCTTCAGAACTAATGCGTTCTGAGGAGAAAATTGCTCTCTTCAAAAGATTTGCGTTCGTTAGAATGTATTTCGCCGCTTTTTTCTCCTCTTTTACTAGACAGTCGTTGTAGCCTGTCCACATGAATGTCTCGAGATTAAACACCAAACATTCAGGAACATTCTTTACTTGATTCCATTTCACATCAGCCATGTAATCTTTGTTGATTTATGTGATTAAGAGTGATCTGAAGCAAGAACAAGATGAAGAACAAGAGAGAGAGAAGGAGAAACGATTTTAGAGAGAGAAAGAGTATTTTGTGATTATCTCATCTTGTTATCTTTCAATAAACATAGCCACATACATATAACTTAATTACAAGAAAGAAAGAGGCAAAACAGTGCCTAAACCAATCTTAACCACAAGTAGAGTAAATCTTATCTACTAACAAAGAAGATGAAATCTGTTTTTTTACTGTTCATCCGTGCGATTAGTTTCTGATGAATCAATGTCGTCGACACACTCCTCAACACACCCGTGTGATTAGTTTCTGATGAATCAATGTCGTCGACACACTCCTCAACACACTCCCTTGATTAGCTTCTGATGAATCAGTGTCGTCGACACACTCCTCAACACACTTCCTTGATTAGCTTCTGATGAACAGTGTCGTCGACACACTCCTCAACACACTAGCTTCTGATCAACAATCTTTTCTCCACCCACCCCGGTTCTGAGACTAATGAAGTGGAACAAACACAATGTAAGCTATTAATATTATTAGATCATCAAACCTAAAACGAGCTGGATAAATTTGTTGGCATCAGATAAAACACTGCTTACACTGATGAGCTTGAGGACTTGCAATTTAGGAGAACTTTCAAGCATGAAAGCAAGTAGGTTGCACCACGCTTCATTACTTGTATATAGCTCCAAATGTACCAGCTGGTAGAAGATGCTACCGATAGGAAACTTAGTCTAATGCATGAGGGAAGTATTAGTATAGAAACAATGTAATAACAGCAAACAACTCAATCAATTGCAAGAAAGCAAAAAAAACTGAAAATCTACCTCGAAGGATAATAATTCCAAGGAAAGGCGTTTAACTGAAGTTAGAGATTCCAAAAGGCTCTTATTGATTCTACAAGAGACGTCAACGATAATGATATTTGCCTCCACCAGCTTCGTCACATTCTCGGTCAGATGAAACCGGAAACCATGATACCCTTCAATCTTCAAGTATTTCAAAGAAGGAGCATTTACCACATAGACATGTCCACCATGGTTACTATAAATTGATAGTCTTTGTAAAGATGGCACCGCAATAGTGAAGGTATCCACTGGGGGAGTAACAAATAGATCCAACAACAAATTTTCAAGATTAGGGCAACCAGATAAAAGGTTAACAAACGATGCTTGGCTTTTGAAGAGCGCAGAGTCAAGATGTAGAGTTTTAAGTGACTTGAGACAAACGTGAGAAGGGTCATCTACGTAAACACAAATCTTGAGTATCAAGGTCTCTAGTGTTTCATAGTTATACAAGCTTTTAGGAAAGCTGTAAAACACAGATGCATATTTAACATCGATTACCAAGTTTCGCAAATGTCTTGCGCGGGCAATTAATGTCCCGAGTTCACCTCTGTGATCACAAAAATCAAACTTGAGTTCAGGCATCATCTCCCAGAGAAACCGCCATTGTTTAGACAAGACACTCGTGGCTATGGCAGATTTTGTAGGAAGTAGAGACAGTATCTGAACAATCAAAGCCTCAGGCAACTCACTGATCCTGTCTTCATTCACAACAACTCGATTCTTCATACTTTCGCTGTCTCTTCTGCTGTCAAAAGCCCAGAATCGAACAACAAAAGGTGGGTTTGGTAGAATCAGACGGCGGACGTTAGGGTTTTAGAGGGTGATAAAGCCTTTAGTTACAAATATCAAAACAGTTTATATAACAAATCTAATCTATTAAAACCGAAAAAAATGCATTTAAAATTATTCCTATCGTGGATAACTTTTAAACTTTCAATTTTTGTGGATAACTATACTGTTTCCAAACAGAATAATTTTGTTCAATTAAAAATTCATTTTTTGGAGATAAAATTTCAAATACAAACCATAATCTTCTAAACCATTGATATCACAATTTTTTTTTAATTTTGGTTATATTTTAATTTAATTCCGAAAATTAAAAATATTATTTTAGAGTATTTTATATTTTCTTAAATATAGGTTAGATTATTTACCAAAAATCAGAAAATTAGTTATTATCTTCAAAAATAATAAATAAGATATTAATTTAGATTTAATCTAAACTTTTGAATTTAAATAATATTCTCATAATAACACAGATGATAAAAAAAAATATGTTATTGTATATTTTTTTTTATCATACTCAATCATCTTAAAAATTCAAATATTACAACATAGTGACTTTTTGTGTCCAAACAGAAAAACCTTCATTTTAGTCTATTCATATCCTGGATAACTTTTAACCTTTAGATTTTTGTGGATAACTATACATGTTTCCAAACAGAATAATTTTGTTCAATTAAAAATTCATTTTTTGGTTTTTTGGAGCTAGACATCGGTGTGATACCACATATAGAGAACGGGAGCTCAAATCCACAAATATCACATATCGGGATCTCAAATCCACAAGTATCACATATCGGGAGCTCAAATCCACAAGTATCACATATGAGTCGCACGGGGTAGATTATTTACCAAATATCAGAAAATTAGTTATTATCTTCAAAAATAATAAATCATATATTAATTTAGATTTAATCTATATATAGATTGATTATGTAATAATCTAAATTCAGATAATAACAAAGTTTACAAAATGGGTCAGAAAAATTGGATAGCTAAAATAATTAATTTTAAATCATACATGTCATACCATAATTATATATTTCCATACAATATAAAAAACCATAAAAGATATATTAAAAAATTGTCACTCACCCTCAATGTGGATTAAAATTTTAACTCGGATAAAAATCATATTATATTTTAGAGATTTTAAGTTGAAAATATCAAACAAAATTGTTTAAATTCTGTTAGATTTTATGATTCTAACTTAAATCATAAGAAATTAAATATATGTAATAAAATATATTAAATAAATGTTTTGAAATCTGACAGAGGAAACAAACCAAAGAGTCATTCGAGCCACATGGTCCATAGGTTAACCCGGTTCGATGCGGTCCGACCGCAATCAACAATTAATGAAATTATATATATACACGACACACACACACACACATATATATATATATATANTATTATTATTTTTGATAAAGTATTATTCACAAACGGAAGAAGATTATAAAGTACCAGAATGTAAAATATGAATGACTCAATAAAAACAATAAAAAAAACCCTCTGATTAAATTATTACGGAACCATGATCCATGTCCAGTTCACGGTTATTTTCTGAGTTTATATTGATTTTATTGGATTTTATAATATTGGGTTTTATAGCTATAATAGGACCGAATTGTTGTCTGGATCCAAGTTTTAGAGTTATAACTGGACCGACTGGTCTAACCATGATCTGAAAATATTGCATTAATTTTTTTATAAGAAAATTCCGCGTCGGCGCGCGGGTGAAAATCTAGTTAACAATTAAAGAAAAAGGGTGAAAAAATATTCAATTAAAAACAGGTCAATTCTTCCAACTTAAAATTTAGTTTTAGGGTTTTAGAATCTAAACTCTTGTGCGGTATAAAGTTTTTTGTAATATATAAAATGTGAATTGAGGAATAAAAACTAATTTAAGTGTTATTTATTCAAATATGTTTAATTTGTAATTTTTAAGTTTATAATAGATTTAATAATTTTTTGGCAACATATTTAATACATGTTTCTCAACAGGTTTAATTTATTTTAAAAAAATAAGAACTGTTTGAAAACAGATTATAAAAAAAATTATGTTTTAATACTATAGATGTTTCAGGGTTAGTATATTTTTTTGTTTGACGTCAGTTCCAGGGTTAGTATTTTGGGTTTATGATTTCTAAGTTTTTGCTTTTAAGGTTTTGTTTTTAGAGTTTAATTTTAATTAGTTTATTAATTAAAAAATGACTTACTTCTTAATTTCGTATAAATAAAAATTCCAAATTTAATCACCTTAACAAATAAATCTTATTATATAAAACTGAATCTCTCAACGTGAGCGTGACACGTAAAATAATTCATACTTACGAGATGGTAATATGTGTCGTTGTTAATTAAAAACGAGACATGTGTCAAAGTAATAATATAAACTTTCATCTAGTTCAAGTGAAGTGAAGCCGTTCATCTAGTCAGGACCGGTCTGGGCCATGCCAGTTGAAACATTGGCATTTGGCCCCCATTTTTTTTGGCCCCAAAATTTGTTATTTCATTTTTTGGCCCCCATATATTTTTATTTTATTTTTAAACTCCCAAAAAACAAAAAACCTTAAAATTGGCCTTGAACCCCCAAAATTTCAGGGCCGGCCCTGCATCTAGTTCTCATAATTTGTATTTTGTATCAACATTTACAGGTCAAACACTTTCACGAGCAAAACAATATTTTGTAGAGAGTCATTTTTATGACGATGCAATTATCATTGTTGTTAGATTATGTACCATACTTGAGCACTTCAAAGTTGCTTTCTGCAAGTAACTACATCCAGGATCGAGTCACTTTGACCAGCTCACAAGAGTGTTTGCCTTAGCGTTTAGACTGTTCGCTTTCTCTTCGTAACTTTATATTCTATTTTTTTTCTTTTATAATTTTATTACACTGCCGCAAAACATACACAAGTTGATGTCGTCGACACTAAAGTGTGTAAATCACCTTACCTATTAGCCCCTGTTCGAAAAATCGTCCGACTTGCTGACTAATCGGCTGCCTAGCTGGTGGGCGGAGCAGAGCCGCGAAGATTTTGTCCTAGTCGATCAGATTAGGCAGTTTCCCGATTTACAGCGATTAATCGGCGACTAGGTGATAAATCTAAAAAAAACCGGCCCAACTCTTTTGTCAAATTCGAATGAAAAATTTAGTCGAATCATATAATGGGTGTTAGATCTGATATAAATGAGTAAAGAACACGAAAAAACAAGCAAACCATCAACAATGGTGAAAAAAAATGGGCGGAAATTAGGGTTTCTGGTCGCAGAGGTAAGGAAGGAGATGAGATATTTTGATCATTTTACGTTTATAAAAGTCAAAAACCAGAGAAATTAAAAAAATCCACTGTAGCTGGGTTGGACCCACGTTCTCAGCATAAGAGGTCCGACCCAACTGCTGTGGATTTAATTTCTCTGATTTTTGACTTTTATCATTGTATATAGATATATATATATATAAATAATAAATAAAATAGTAAAAAACAAATCACTGATTAATCTCTGATTTTTGGACTATGGGCTAAACATAACCCGACCACCCGACTAGCCCCTAGCGCAATTTTGAACATTGGCTATAGCTAAGTTACCTAATGGGGCTAGTNTCGGGCTTTGGCCCTAATTGACACCCCTAGCTAAACATAACCCGACCGCCCGACTAGCCCCTAGCACAATTTTGAACATTGGCTATAGCTAAGTTACCTAATGGGGCTAGTGGTAAACTTCATCGCCTCATGAATGTCATTAATATGGGCTAATGGGCTTAAAAAATCTCAAATTTGTAGAATTACCAAAACCCAACAAATCTTATAATTTTTTTTAAAAAAAACCGGAAATTTCGGACCAAATCAGTGAGAAAATTTTGAAAAAGCAAAGAAAAAGATCAGAGTTTGTTACTGTTCATAGGTCCCACGTGGAGAGAGACAGCTCCAATCTCGTTACGACGTCGAATAAGACAATTTGTGTTTCTGTCTTTTCCCTCGAAGAAAAAAAATTCCAAAAGCAAAAGTAACAAAAAAAAAAAAAAATGAAAAAAATAATCGCACAAGATTCCAGCTAAGTGGTTTCTTCATCTTTTTCTTCAATCGCTTTCTTGTCCATTCCCCTTTTTTCTTCTTCCTCCCACTTGCTTTCTGATTTTCTGAGCTTAAAGAAGAAGAACCCTAAAAATTTCATCGATGTGATTCGATTCTTCTTTGATTTTGTGTGTGTTTTTTTTTCAGCTGTGAATTTTTGTTCTTCTTGCTACTACTACTGTATCAGTGTTTTGCTTTACTTCTGAAGCAAAAAAAAAAAGTTAGGGTTTGGTGAAGGGGGAAAAATGCCATTGAAGACGAAGAAACCGGATTCGATTCGGGAAGATGAGTGTTTGTTCGCTGTTGAATACGACGGTCCACCGTTATCTTACGATATCCCTCGTGCTGTTCCGATTAATATGGAGAGAATCCCCGTCGCCTCCGTGGTTTCTCCGGTTTGTATCTCCGATAACATGTCGTTCCCTGTGATTCAACCGATTCTGGCTGTGGATAGGAAGTTTTCGAGAGATATGGTTGTTGTTCCTTCTTCGGTTTCTCCTACCTCGGTGATTGGCAATTGCGGATCCAGCGACATTGAACTGGTCTCCGATTCCACCACTGTTTCGCCTACTTCCGTCATTGTTTTCGAGGAGCAGACGGAGGAGGAAGGTGGTGCGGACTGTGAGCTGAGCAGCTCGAACTGCGAGTTGTCCGGCGAGTTGGTTAATCATCAGGAATCTAGAGCTCTAGATTTCTGTGATAGTTTTGAGCAATCTAGGGTTAGTTCAGTGAGGTCTAAGGAAGAGAAAGAGAGCTTTGATTTGAATGAATCATCTAATAACCCATTGCCGGATTGGGAGTCTAATGAGTCAGTTTTGAGTATGGATTATCCATCTTCAAGGGTTACTGGGGATTGCGTCAGTGAAACAAATGGAGATGGTAAGAAGCAACCAGTTGTTACTTTCTTGGGTATTGCTTCTGATGATGGCTTTGAGGAAGAGGATTGTAACCAGAAGCAGACTCGGGTTGTGCCGGTTAAGAAACAGCCTCAGACCAAAGGGAAAAAGGGTTCTTGTTACAGGTGTTTCAAAGGAAGCCGGTTTACGGAGAAGGAAGTTTGTCTTGTTTGTGATGCCAAGTATTGCAGCAGCTGTGTTCTTCGTGCAATGGGTTCTATGCCTGAAGGAAGGAAATGCGTTACTTGCATTGGGTGTCCGATTGACGAATCAAAGCGAGGGAATTTAGGGAAATGCTCTAGGATGCTTAAGAGGCTACTCAATGATTTGGAGGTCAAACAGATAATGAAGACTGAGAGGTTTTGTGAGGCTAATCAATTACCGGCCGAGTATGTGTACGTAAATGGGCAACCTCTCTACCGTGAAGAGCTGGTTACACTTCAGACTTGCTCGAATCCTCCAAAGAAGCTAAAACCAGGGGATTATTGGTATGATAAAGTGTCTGGACTTTGGGGAAAGGTGAATAATGTTACTATCCTTTTGAGATTTGTGTCTTAGTTTCTGGTGTGTTAATAAATTTTTTGAAAACATTTATATTTATATATATTATGCTGATGTTCCACAGGAGGGAGAGAAGCCCTATCAGATAATTAGTCCCCATCTGAACGTTGGAGGTCCTATTAGTCCAGAAGCTAGCAACGGAAACACTCAAGTTTTCATAAACGGACGCGAGATTACAAAAGTGGAGCTACGAATGCTGCAGGTTGAGATCTTTAAGATATACAATTCTTGATTTGAAGAGGGCTTTTGATGTCATTGATAATTGAAGTTTTTCTCTCTCTCTATTGCCATGTATTGCAGTTGGCAGGAGTTCAATGTGCAGGTAACCCTCATTTTTGGGTGAATGAGGATGGATCGTATCAAGAAGAAGGACAGAAGAATACCAAGGGATACATATGGGGCAAGGTTTGTTGTTTTGTCTGAAATCTAGATTCCATTTATTTCAATTGGCGTTTTCCTCTCTGATAGAAGATTACAAATTTGTGCTGCTTTTCAGGCTGGGACCAAGTTACTTTGTGCTGTATTGTCACTTCCTGTTCCATCCAAATCAACTGCGAATGCTTCTGGGGAACAACTCTACAGTGCGAATAGCAGAAGCATTTTGGACCATCTTGAGCATAGGACTTTGCAAAAAATTCTGTTGGTTGGAAGCAGTGGTTCTGGAACTAGCACAATATTCAAGCAGGTACGAGCTTCTTCTTATAAATAACTCTTATCCATTTATTAGCGTAAACCCAAAAATCTATAACGCAACTGAATCGCTTTCTCGTTCAGGCAAAGATCCTTTACAAGGACATACCATTCTTGGAGGATGAGCGTGAAAATATAAAGGTGATTATCCAGACCAATGTGTATGGTTATCTTGGTATGCTTCTTGAGGGCCGGGAGCGGTTTGAAGAAGAGGCTCTTGGTGTCATGAACGCAAAGCAATGTATCATTGAAAATAGTCCTGCAGATGAAGGTGCATAAATTTCCGGTTCCTACTTGTTCTTGAGTTTTTGTTTGCAGAGAGAAATTTATTTATCGATGAGAGAAATCATTAATTCATATGTAACGTTTTTATTTGATTTCCCTGTACTAACAGGAGATTCTAAAAGCAACATCAATGCCTTGTACTCCATTGGCCCTAGGCTTAAAGCATTTTCTGATTGGCTGTTAAAGACTATGGCTGCTGGAAACCTCGGGGTCATTTTCCCTGCTGCTACTCGTGAGTATGCCCCACTGGTTGAAGAGTTATGGAGAGATGCCGCAATCCAAGCTACATACAAGCGAAGAAGTGAACTAGGACTCCTTCCCAGTGTCGCTAGTTACTTCTTGGAACGGGTAAATAATCTCTTCATGATCTCTTATACCCTCAATTTGCGTTCCATTATCTTGTTGGTTAATGGGAAGTGGAACTATAAATTTATTAGTCATCTAAGAAACTGCTTTCTCGTTCTTCAGGCTATTGACGTATTGACACCAGACTACGAGCCATCGGATTTGGATATATTATATGCAGAGGGAGTTACATCGTCCAGTGGTCTTGCTTGTCTTGATTTCTCATTTCCACAGACTGCAGCTGAAGAGAATCTTGATCCTTCCGATCACCTTGATTCTTTGCTCAGGTAAGTCTGATTCCTTTATTTTATAATATTCAAGTCAGTTCCAATATAGTTGAAGAAATTCTCTTTTTTTTTTTACAGGTACCAGTTGATAAGAGTACCCTCGAGAGGCCTTGGGGAAAACTGCAAATGGATAGATATGTTTGAAGACGTTGGGATGGTTGTGTTTGTTGTTTCTATGAGCGACTACGACCAGGTTTCAGAAGACGGCACCAACAAGATGTTACTCACCAAGAAACTCTTTGAAAGCATTATCACTCATCCCATCTTTGAGCAGATGGACTTCCTTTTGATACTCAACAAGTACGATCTTTTGGAAGAAAAAGTCGAACGCATTTCTTTGACGCGCTGCGAGTGGTTCCAAGACTTCAATCCCGTGGTCAGTCGTCACCGTTCCAACAACGGTAACCCCACTTTGGGTCAGCTTGCGTTCCATTACATGGCAGTTAAGTTCAAGCGGTTTTACTCTTCCTTGACCGGGAAAAAGCTGTTTGTTTCTTCGACCAAGAGTTTGGATCCGAACAGCGTCGATTCTTCGCTCAAGTTAGCTATGGAGATTCTGAAATGGAGCGAGGAGAGAGCAAACATTTGCTTGAGTGATTACTCTATGTACAGCACTGAGCCAAGTTCCTTCTCAAATTGATGTATTCACTCATTCATAAATAAAAAGGAAAAAGAAAAGAGAGCCTAATGTAAATGGTAACTACTTTCTTGTGTATAAATTACCATGTAGATTTTAACAAGTATCAATTTACAGACCGATCTCTGTGTAAAACAGTTACAATTTAACTGATTCTTCTTCTTTTATGTTACAATTTGAGTGATTGGTTTGTATCGAAAATGTATCCAACCTGCTCTTCTGCACTCAACAAGACGTTCTTCACAATCCAACCTTGTTCTTGCATCTGTTTATTCAGTTCGATAAAATCATCTTGCGCAGCTCGTTTGCTCTCCCCTGCGAGTAAAGACCAATCTTGTATTGTCAAGTCTGAAATTGATATGTCCTCTCTCTTGGTTCCAAAGGCTTTACGAATGTAACATGTCTGAAACAAAACCACCACCAAAATGTGTTATGAATTGAACTATTATGAACTTACTAAATCGATGATATTTAGTTGAATCCTTTACCTGTAACAAACTCGTGATAACGTCTACACTGTTGGCTCCTTCACGCAGAAAAACAACGATCCCCGGCTTATATAATTTACAAAGTGGCGAGGATCAAACTAGAGAATCGTGGGGATATAAGGACATATAAGTAACATATATTTAAAACTCACTTTTGGTGTTCTTCTGAAACCTTGAAAGGAAAGTTCAATGGTTATGAAGTAACCATCATCATTGCACAGTGATTGCATTGCCATTGTTGATAGTGTCGGAATATGAGCCTTTGGATCTAAGCATCCGATTCTGATGGGCCAAACCCTTTTGCTAGCTAAACAACATAGGACGAATTCAGCTTATTAACCGGCAATATGCATCGAATCATACTACAACATCCCGAAAAGTGAACAGTATTGAGAGGTTTTTGTTTTTCACCTCTGCTCCCTAAAAGATCAATTCCTTCCTCTTCGCTCACATCCGCAGGTGAAGGTACTTGCCTGACCTCAATCCATCTTTCCAGAATTATTTCAAGCCTATTCTGATAAGAAAAAGAAAATTTAAACTTATAACACAGAGTAGTCTCAATTGTTTAAACCTATTACCGAGATAAGAAATAGCTACCTTGGTTAAAGTTTGCAGATTGATATGCTTGAGCCCATGATAAATGCCAAGGAGATCAATCGTGGAGAAAACCGGATATAGAACAAAAGGTAGACTTGCCTGCAGTCTAGCACATTTAGCAAGTCAGGAGATTCTGCAACGATCTCGCGAATGAAATAACTCAAATTGTACAAGAATCATCTAACCTCTGGTTGTTTTGGAATAGCATATTTAGAAGAACCGCCAGTAGGAGACCAAGGTTATCAAAACACACGGTTTGAATCTGAAAATTCACGACTAAAATTAGGGCATGTATATGATACAAACGATACAAAACATGACTAGGTTTCTGAAAGAAAAAAAAAACCTGTGCCTTTGCAGAGACTTCACCGAGGTTATCCGCTACAGCAAAGCTTCGATGCACAGCTGACTGAACATGTGAAAACATTGGTTGTCAAACACGAAACAACAAACATAAAACACTAAAAGTCACACGGAAAATCAAGAACAGGAAACCTTACACCGGTTGCTAAGTAGCACGACAGGCTAATCTGTTTAGCAATGTTGGCAATGGAAGCTAGCAGAAGGAAGTACTGAGGAAATACTGGAGTCATTAACTCAACTCCAATGCTCAGACTGAAGAGTACAGACGTCGAGAACCTAACTCTCTTTGACCAAAGATTATAGAGAAGTTTCAAGAACTACATATTCAACTACAATTCGATGAAGATAACTCCACAAAGTCAATATACCTTCAAATTTGTGTCAAAAGCAGAAGCAAGACTTGCAGTGTATATACATCTACTTAGCCGTCCAAGCCCATCTTTCAGTATCCAATTAAAAGCAGCAGATGAAGCAAGTGACCGAGATTGTCCAATTCCTATGGCTCGAAACATCGCCTATAGCCACAAAAACCAAGAATTCCTCCATAAATCAGCAAAACATTGACTCAATTTTGTAACAGCATTCGAATTTCAAGTCCAGAATTGTGTAAATCAGGTCTCAGTTCCAATATCTTTACCTGAGTGGCAAGAACCTGTAGAGCAGAGCTGAAAACTCTGTGCAGGAACTTCCATTTCACATAACTTATATAATTATCGTTCACTTGTTTCGGTATGAAAAAGTCTTTTGCAGCCGAAGATGAAAGTCTGATCAATTTCCAGAAGCCCTCGTCGAGGCCAAGAGCCGAAAACGAAGTCGACTCATCATCATCCTCATCAACACATACCAACTCCAAGGAATCTCCTTCGAGGAAGTACCTAGAAACTCTGCCAGATCTTTTGATTACAATCGGAAGACGACGAGTTGCGTTGCTGGGCACGACGAGTTCCTCTTTCGAAACTCCTTCTTGCTCGAAATCAATGCAAGTTTTTACAGACTTTTCTGCGAGTTTTCTCGGAGAAAATCGGGGGATTCGATACTGGGTTACCTTTGATTTACATGGGTTTAGATAAAGACGAGAGCTTTGATTAAATTGCAGAGATGAATGCATCAGAGTTCTTGGGGATTTATTGTAATAATACTCCGGCGAATTCCGTTTGTGCCTCCTTTTTCCGGCAGGTTTAGGGTTTAACATCAGAAATGGGCGCGTGAGAGTGAGTCGTTGGTTCTGCGAGTGGGGACCATGAAGCTGATATATTGGGCTGAATATGGGCCTTAAACGCTTGGCCCATGCTTGTGTCCACTTCATAGACTCTTTCTCTCCTAGTTATTTTTTTCTCTCTCAAAATGTTGTGATGTAATTGTAGAGGTGCCAAATGATTAAAGGATTCTATATCAAATCTGGGATTTGATTCAGGAAATGTAGCTTCAGCATCTTGATAAATGCAAAGATTATAAGAGGTTTCATAGTATTGTAAATATAAACATTCGTCGTGGTCTCGTGTATTGTAGAGAGAGGTGTCCATCGTAAGTGTGATGCATGTGTATTGTAGAGAGAGGTGTCCATCGTAAGTGTGATGTATATGGAACCGTCCGTCTTACTCTCATGTATTGTAGAGAGAGGTGTCCATCGTAAGTGTGATGCATGTGTAATGTAGAGAGAGATGTCCATCGTAAGTGTGATGCATGAGGAACCATCCGTCGTAGATCTGTGTGCTGCGGAGATATTTGTGTTGTGGAGTTGTTGTTCGTGAATTTGTTCATTATGATAGCATGTGTTGCAGATAGTTGAATTCAATCGATTTATCATCATTTAATGTGATTAAATCAAATATCTATGATAATATGTAACATGCGACAAAAAAATATGTTAAATGTAATTTTTTCGCTGTAAATAAAAGTGAGATGCCTTTTCTCTCTCTTGGCGACTCAAAAGGCGATTCCGTTAACCGTCTTCTCTCTTCTTCGAGAAGTTCATGTCCGGCGGTTCCAATCCGTGTTTTCTGGGTCAGATCTGCCGGTTTTTGTCCGTTGGGAAGTTTCCTTGACGGTTGTAATCGAGTAACTGTAACAGAATCTACCCAAGTCTACAAACCGCCATGGTTTCTTCTCTATATATCCCAGTCTCTTCAACCTACTCTATTCGAAACTTTCTGCAAATCTCAGAGCAAAATGAGTGACAACATTCGACGAAAGATGCAGGATATCAATCTTGGGCTTCACGATGAACCAATTGCTCTTCCGCAAGCCGTCATCGCTCAAGCCGTTCAGGCGAACCGTTTTGCTATTGTTGGGGCGTTACTCAACCCCAAAAGGCAGAATATGCGTGCCCTTATCAACCAAATGCCACGACTTTGGGGACTTAACAATGAAGTGGTGGGACGGATTACTGAGCCAACAAAGTTCCAGTTCGTCTTTCAGAATGAAGAGACTTTAAATTTGGTGCTAAGACGTGGACCGTGGTCATTTAGCGAATGGATGCTTGTTACACAACGGTGGTTTCCGAACATGCCTGAGGAAGCGATGAAGACAATCCCTTTCTGGGTACAAATCCGTGGGATACCTTCCCAATTCCTTAACCGTGAAATGATCGATTTCATCGGCGACACTCTAGGGCCGGTTGTCGATTCCGAATTTGATGCTACTTCAAATCTTGTGGATTTTGTGCGGGTCAAGATCAACTGGAATATTGACAAGCATCTCTGGTTCCAGCGAAACTTTCAGTTTAGTACGGAAGAAAATACAATTCTGAAATTCAGGTATGAGCGTCTCCGTAGTTTCTGTGTTAGGTGTGGTATGTTGACACATGAAGCCAAGGATTGTCCTCTACACTTTGATGACAATGATGATGGTTCACAAGATGACAACAATGGAGATGACATGAATGAAGAAGTGCAGGAGAAAGAGGTGAACGAGATGGATGGCGTGGTCAGAGATCCATTGGCTGCTGGGCCGTCAGGTCTTAGGATTGATGAGGCAAGTCCTTCATTGGTGACTGACAGAGATTTGACTGCAGAGAATTGGCGGTATGTACAGTCTAAATTAATGCAGGAAGAATCAATTGGTTTTGGTAAAAGAAAGAGACAGGAGATTGAGAGTCTGTTGCGAGCTTATGATAGTGATGTGTATTCAAATGTGAATACAGAAGAATTATACAATGATTTACCTGATGTGGTAATCCCTGGAATCACCAATCCAGATGTTGTCCCAAATACCATTGTATTTTCGGAGATGTCTGCAGGTTTGGAGGAATTCAGGGGTCAAGTGGAGGAACAACAATATCAACGACGTAGATTGGAGAAAGGAAAATTCAGAGAAGATGAATTTCTTGATGTCTTTCAAGCATATGTAAATCAGGGGGATGATGCTGGTCTGAATAAGCGGAGGAAGGAAATGGTGGAGTGTTTGTTTCAAGATCCGATAACTATTTCTCAAAATCGAATGGACCTGTATTCGATTAACAAGGGAGAGATGTGTGAATCAGCAGGCTCATGCTCGGTCACTCAAATAATAGACGGAGGCGCGGGGGGCCCGGTACCCCCACAGTCACCATGAAGATCGTCTCTTGGAATTGTCGGGGGTTACAAGCACCGTTGAAGAAGGAACAACTTCAGGAAATTTGTCGTAGTGTTTCTCCCGATTTATTATTTCTATGTGAAACTCTAAATAAGTGTGATGTAGTTAGAGATGTTTGTTTGTTTTTAGGATTTGATTTCGTTATTTCTGTTCCTCCTAATGGTCGAAGTGGAGGAATAGCTATTCTATGGAAAAAAGCTGTAGTTATTGAAAGGCTTTTCCAATCTGTAAGAATGATAGATGTATTTGTGGAGTTTAATGGCATGAAGTTCTATTTGTCGTGTGTCTACGGAGATCCCGTGCAAACAAATAGACAGGAACTTTGGGAAAGAATTGAAAGAATTGGAATTACAAGGAATGGACCATGGATCCTTGTTGGAGATTTTAATGAAATGTTGGATAATTCAGAGAAGATAGGCGGACCTGCCCGTGAAGAACGAAGCTTCCAAGATTTCAGAAACATGTACAGCACATGTGATTTATCGGATTTGCGATATAAAGGTAATCGCTTCTCTTGGGTCGGGAAACGTGGAAGACATACGGTGAAATGCTGTCTGGATCGAGTCATCGTGAATTCGGAATGGTTAGCAACTTTTCCGGCATCTGAAGCGGAATTCTTAAAACTTTATGGTTCTGATCATCGTCCGGTGGTCACGAATATTGCTTTCGTTGAAGAAAACCCCAGGAAACCTTTTCGATTTGATAAAAGACTTCTGCGGATCAAAGAATTTAAGGATTACGTTAATCAAGGATGGAATTCAACAAAACTGAACCATACTCACTCGATATTAGACCGCATTCGAGAATGTCGACGATCGATTGGTACCTGTCGGAAACTTTCGAAATTAAATTCATCCAAAAGAATAGAAGAATTGCAAATAGAGATGGAACTAGCGTTATTATCTACTGGTCCTTATAGAGATTCAGTTCCACAAATTCGAAGAGAACTCGTCCAAGCTTATCATGACGAAGAAGTATACTGGCAATTGAAGAGTCGAAATCAGTGGCTCAATCTTGGAGATCGAAACACACGTTTTTATCAAGCTTGTACGAAAACTCGGTTTTCCAGGAATCGTATCCATGTGATTTCCGATTCTAATGGAATAATTTACAAAGGAGATTTTGCTGTGGGGAAACATGCTGAAGATTACTTCCAGTCAATATACAAAAGTGAGAAGAATACTGTAATATCTGAATTTTTTTCTGAATTCAATCCAACAGTCACAGAGGAGATGAATGCGGCAATTACAAATACATTTACAAATTCTGAAATATATGCGGCGGTTTCCGACATTGGCACTGACAAAGCTCCGGGTCCTGATGGATTCACGACTCGTTTTTACCAAGAATGTTGGGACATTGTTGGGAATGATGTAATTGCAGAGATCCATCATTTTTTTCAAACATCAACCTTAAGACAAGGAATAAATCATACAAATATATGTATGATACCGAAAATTGAGAAACCAAAAACATTATCAGATTATAGACCGATTGCTTTATGCAATGTTCTATATAAAATTATCTCAAAACTCTTGGTTATGAGGCTGAAATCATATCTGGACAAAATTGTTTCTGAATCCCAAGCAGCGTTTATTCCAGGACGCCTAATATCTGATAATGTTATGATTGCACATGAACTTATGCATTCATTAAAATCAAGAAAAAGAGTCTCTCAAACTTATATGACAATTAAAACGGATATGAGTAAGGCTTATGATCGCGTTGAATGGAAATTTCTAGAAGAAACTATGCGTGCTTTTGGATTTTCAAATTTATGGATTGGATGGATAATGGCCATTGTAAGTTCTGTTAGCTATTCAGTGTTGATTAATGGAAGTCCTCAAGGGCATATCACACCAGAAAGAGGTTTGCGTCAAGGGGACCCGTTATCTCCATATCTCTTTATTTTATGTGCCGACGTGATGAGTCACCTCATTGATGTTAAAGTTCGGAAAAAACAAATAAATGGTATTAAAGTCGGAAATGGAGTTCCTGCTATTACACACCTTTTGTTCGCAGACGATTCTTTATTTTTCTGCATTGCAAATCAAAAAAATTGTGCATCTATCAAAGAAGTATTTCGTATTTATGAACTCTGTTCGGGGCAACAGATAAATCATGAAAAATCTATGATAACGTTTGGTTCAAAAATCCAAAGAGATAAACAAGAGAGATTGAAACGAATTATTGGAATTCAAAATCATGGTGGAGGTGGTAAATATCTTGGTTTACCGGAACAATTTGGGCGAAAGAAATCAGAAATGTTCAACAACATTATTAATAGGGTTAAAGAGCGAACTTCTACATGGCACTCGAGATTTTTTATCTCCAGCTGGTAAAGAAGTATTATTGAAATCAGTAGCCATTTCCATGCCGGTGTACTCAATGTCATGTTTTAAACTTCCAAAGCAAGTAATCTCAGAAATTGAAGGTATTTTGATGAGATTTTGGTGGGAAAAGAGTTCTTCTCAAAAAAGCATCCCGTGGGTTGCATGGAAAATATTACATTATTCCAAAAAAGAAGGTGGATTAGGCTTCCGGGATATGTCAAATTTTAATGATGCCTTACTTGCAAAACAAGCTTGGAGATTATTAACAAATCCAAACTGTTTATTTTCACGATTGTATAAAGCTAGGTCTTTCAAGGATATTCACTTATTTGAGGCTAAAGCCAGGCCTTATCATTCCTACGGTTGGGCTTCTATACTTCATGGAATAGATCTATTAAAAAAAAGTTCTCGAAATATTATTGGAGATGGTTGTACTACAAAGATTTTTCAAGATAAATTGCTTCCCACTCATCCTCCTAGACCGGCTATCTCTAACGATATCAACAACATGCAAATGGTATCTGAGTTTATTAAAAATGAGGGGACATACAGATCTTGGGATGTAGAGGCTTTATCCGCTTTGTTATCAAATGAAGATAGTGAACTTGCTCAATCTTTATACATAGCACAATGACCTGGTTCAGACAACATTCGGTGGAATTATAATAAATCAGGTAACTACTCAGTTGCTTCAGGATACTGGTTTTCTCGCCACAACAACGAATTCGAAGATACAGCCCCACAAATTCCAAACATAGATATTGAATTAAAAGCAAGGATTTGGAAATTGAATCTAATGCCTAAGATAAAACATTATCTTTGGAGGATATTAACAAAAGCCATTGGTACAGCGACTAGATTAATAACTAGGGGGTCTGTATGGATACTACTTGTCAACGTTGCTGTGCGGAACCAGAAACCATTAACCATATGCTTTTTACTTGTCCCATTTCTGTAAGAACATGGAGGCTTTCAAATTTGCCTTTTACTGTTTTATCTTCTCCTTCTCATGATGTAGAAGAAAATATAAGACAAATCATTAATCTACAAGGGATACAAGGACCTTCTGATGAACAAAAACTGCTACCATTCTGGTTAATGTGGCGAATTTGGAAATCAAGAAATAATCTAATCTTCAACAAGAAAAAAGTGGATCCCCAACGAGATAAGGATCTTGCTATAGCAGATGTAAGAGAATGGATTTCAGCAACTTCCAGAGAGAAAAAGATAACAACACAATTAACACCAACGATACGAGACTCTTCGGTCACAAATTGGATTCGGCCTAGTGAGACTTCTCTTAAATGCAATTATGATACAGCTTATGATCCGATTTCCAGGAGGGTTGTTGGTGGATGGATAGTACGAGATTACATGGGAGTTTCAAAATATTGGGGATCTACAATGTTGGGATATGCGGCCTCGAGTTTGGAAGCGGAAGGGAAAGCATTGTTAGCATCTATACAAAATACCTGGAGCAAAAGTTTTAAAAACGTCGTTTTTGAAGGTGATTGCAAGGTGCTCATTGAATTATTACACGGGGAGAAGGAAGATTTTTCAATGACAAATTTAATCAATGATATTAATGTATGGAAGCATAAGTTTCAGAATGTAATTTTTCTCCATGTGAAAAGAGATTCAAACGAAGCAGCTCATAAATTAGCTCGTAAAGGTCCATATAACAATATTTTCTACTCTGGATCAATGAATCCACCTTCATGGTTGATTAAAACTTTGTATCTTGACTTTGTTAAGTCTAATTAATTAAGGAAAATTTTCGTCAAAAAAAAAAAAATGTAATTTTTTCGCTGTCTCATTAATAGCCAATCGACTAAAAATATGTGAATGTCTTGTTAGTAGAACCATATTCAATGAGGTCGACAAACGATCAAATCTCCCAAATTATCTTAAAAAATGGTTAGCATGCTACTAATGGAAGAAAATTTTGTTCTTCCTTAGAGTTATGACGTAACTTCCATGTTTACCACTTTCCAGTTTGGTAGGGATTATATCCCCTATGTATTTTCTATTTAAGAAGAAGGAATAGTAATAAAGAAGGCAGAGAGAAATTTGTCTAAAGTAATTGTGTTCTTGTTCTTATTTTCATTGTTTTGATGAACACTTGATTGTCTTATAACTGAAACGTTTCATGGCCCTGCCTCGGTTAGCAAGAAAAACTCTGAAAACTAGAATACCACGCCGGCTTCCCAAAGATTCTAAATGAAAGATAATTATTCCTCCCTCGTCAAGGTCCTGGGAGCTTAGTTTTGGTCCTATCATTCACTCACAAAGCGTCTCCAACGTAGAAGAAACCCCTTACTAAAAGATCTGGACAAGAATTATTTTATTATCTCTAAAATATTTACAATTTGTCTATCTCTCCTATATATAATAACGCTACATTAAACCTACAATATATATAAATCTATAAAAAAGGAAATATTCTTATACATGATAAGATCGTATCTCCTAATACCACCCCCTCAAGTTAGAGCATGAAGATCTCGAATGCCCAACTTGGACAAAATTGCTCGAAGTGCTTTAGTGAAAATATCCGCTAATTGTTCAGTTGTTGAAACATGCTTTGTTTGAACAATCCCACTTGTATATCATCTCGAATGAAATGACAATCAAGTTCTACATATTTCGTTCTCTCATGAAACACATGATTTGCTGCAATGTGAAGCGCATATTGGCTATCACAATACATATCCATTACACCAGAATGTGGGATACCCATAGATGACAACACACTCTTTATCCACTTTAACTCCTTCAACGCAACAACCATAGCCCGATACTCGTTTCTGTTGAAGAAAGAGACACAACATCTTGCTTCTTTGACTTCTACGACACATGAGAATTACATAATTGTATCAACCATCCATTCAAAGATCTTCTCGTAAGAGGGCATCCAGCCCAATCCGAATCACACCAACCTGTAAGATGAAAATCACATTCAACTTTCAAAAGGATTCCTAGTCATGGACATCCCTGCAAGTAACGAACCACTCTCAATGCAGCCATCCAATGATCCTCCATTGGCTCGTGCATAAAATGAGACAAGATGTGAACTGAGTAAGCAAGATCTGGTCTAGTTGCAGCCAGATAAATCAATTGTCCAACAAATCTTCGATACTTCTCTGGATCAGCAAGAACTGTACTCGTAGATTTTGCCAACTAATGGTTCGGCTCCATCGGAAACTTTATCGGCTTACCACCAAGCAACCCAACATCAGCAATAGTATCAAGATTATACTTCATTTGTGATAAGTAGATACCCTCTTTGCTTTGTGCAACTTCCAATCCAAGAAAATACTTCAGTTTACCCAAATCTTTCATATGAAAGCAAATACTTAAATATGTTTTGAACTTCTGTAATACCTCTGGAGAGCTCTCTGTCACCACGAGATCATCAACATACTCTAGAACATGCAAGTGAACCTTACCACGAACCAATGAGAAAAGAGAGTAATCAGCTCTACTCTGTATGAAACCATACCCCAAGAGTGCCTTTGTAAGTTTGGCAAACCAACACCTCAAAACCTGTTTCAAACCATACAATGACTTTTGCAGACGACACACCATCCCCTTCTTAGAAGAGCTGCAACCTTGAGGTAATCTCATATACACTTCTTCATCCAAGTCTCCATGAAGAAATGTATTATGCACATCCATCTGATGCAATTCCCAATCTTTCCCAGTAGCAACCTGAAGAACCTATCTAACAGTGCTCATCTTTGCCACTGGAGCAAATGTATCAGAATAATCGAGCCCCTCCTTTTGTCGATTACCACATGTTATCAGTCTTACCTTATACCTTTCAATCGTTCCATCTGCATTATACTTAATAGTGAAAGCCCACTTGCAATCAATAAGATGCTTACATGCTGGTAACTGTTCAATTGCCCATGTTTTATTTCGTTCTCGGGCTTCAATCTCCAATCGCATTGCTTCTCTCCATCAGCGAATGTATGTGGCACAACTCTTACAGTTATGCTACACAAAAACGCTATGTGTGACACATAAAACCTATCATAATTCACAAAATTCTCAATTTCATACTCTTGACTTGACTCTTGGCTCACATTAGATGCCTTCATCGTAAACATTGTGTTGAGTTCGTAGTCACGCAACCTAACAGAGGATTCTTTCTTCCTCATTCCTCATCCCAACACTGCATCCTGCCTGTGTTGCACAGACTCTGCATGTGTCACTGCTGCAGGTTCCGCCTGTGTCAGTAACACATGTTCCGCCTGTGTTACTCTTTCTGCTACATTCTCGTTATATATCAACATATCTCCTGCAATCTCTGATATTTCTTCTGATACAACACGTGCCTCTCCCTCTGTGACACCGTCTGACACAACTTGAGGTTGTGTCATTGTATCTCTGACAGCCTCATTGTGTGACTCTGTTACTCCTTGTGTGACCCTTGTGTGACACGTTGTGTCACTACTCCCTGCGAAGCAGAAGTTGTATCATGTATAAACTCATATCCATGTGTGAATCCAGCAACATCCTCTACAAATAACCTTGTCTTTTCAGAATTGCAAACATCATCCACATGTGTGTCTTTTAGCTCCAAATAAGGAAATCGTTCCTCAACAAAAGAGACATCACGAGATACAAAGATCTCATGTGTGTCCAGATCAAACAAAGACCACCCTTTCTTCGCGCAAGGATAACCAATAAAAATATATTTTCGACTACGACTAGCAAACTTGTATTCATGTCGCTTCTGATTATGAGCATATGTAGCACTTAACACACATTGACCCCAAAAATCTATTGGCATATTTGCTTGAAACATCAACGCCCGTGCTACATTCAATATATGTCTATGTTTCCTTTTAACTCTCACATTTTGCTGTGGTGTTCCCACACAAGAAGTCTGATGAATCACTCCCACTTTACGAAAATAATCTTTCATTCGCATGAATTCGCTACCATTATCACTACGCACTATCTTCACATGCTTCTCAAATTGTCTTTGGATGAGGGCAAAAAAATCCATAATAGTTTTCTCAACCTGCTTTTTGCCGGTAAGAAGAAATACCCATAGAGCTCGAGAATAATCATCAACAATAGTGAGAAAGTAATAAGCTTCACACAAACTCTGTGTTCGATATGGCCCCCATAAATCACAATGTATCATCTCAAAACATTCCTTGTTTTTATTAGAACTCAACGAAAACTCACTATGACAATGCTTTGCTCGAAAACATATGTTACAACCAAACACACCAATACTTCTATCATCCACTACCGGTAACCTTCTAATCACTTTCTAAGAGGCATGAACCATCCTCTTATGCCACACCTCTAATGATTCCAACTTACCAACTTTCTTCACATTTGTAATCTTCTCAATACCTTGAAGAAAATACAATCCTTCTCTTCTTTCACCCATTCCAATCGAGGCATGCAAACTACAATCATACACAAGACAACTTGTCTTAGAGAACAATACACTACAACTCATCTCATCAACCATCTGTGACACATATATGAGATTATATTTCAATTCTTTGACGAAAAGAACCCGTTTCAAAGTAAACTTTTCTGTCAAAACCACACTCCCTTCTCGATTAGCAATCACATTATTCTCATTAGGTAGACCAACCAAACACGGCAAGACTCGATGTACGTCAACCAAAGTATGTAGCGTACATGTCATATGATGCAATGCACCACTGTCAGTTATCCACTCATCTGTATAATTTTTACTACTCATATGATTTGATGATTCTGGTTTCAAGTCCAACATAAGCAAAAATCAATCCCACTGTTCCTTTTTCAACTTTGTCGTGGCTTGCACATAATTCCCTTGTGCAATGTAATGTGTGACACAACATGTGTCTGTGCAACGATGGTGTGAATGCTCGAATAAACGCTTTCCGATGCTCCTCTCTTCACAATACCCATATTCTCCATTACCAACGATCAACTCACAATCCACAATAATCAAACTTCGGAAAATAAATTTCAATAATGAAATTTGATCCAACAATCAACCAACGATGTGTGGTTGTATAAATTTTTCCAATCCTTGATTAACAAATTTGAAACTCACAAAACGAAGACGATGACGACAACGTCGACGTCGGAGACGATGGCGATGTCGAAGACATCTCTTCACCAACCAATCTCAAACAACCCTAAACGAGCCTTGCTCTGATACCATAAAAGATCTAGAGAAGAATTGTTTTATTATCTCTCAAATAATTACAATTTGTTTATCTCTCCTATATATAATAATGCTACATTAAACTTAGAATATACATGAATATATAAATAAGAAAATATTCATATACATGATAAGATCGTATCTCCTAATACTTACTAGACAAGCCAAATATTTGTGAGCATTATAGGCACGTGTATATAGAGAAGCTCGGCCATGCCAAGACATGTCTTCTCTCAGCTGATGTTTTTCCTTCTTTTAGTACTCCCTCCGTTTTTTTTTATATGTCGTTTTAGAGTTGATTTTTTTTTCAAATTAAGTGTCATTTTCAGTTTTCAATGTAATTTTTCCAGAAAATACCTATTATTACCTCAAGTTAAAGAAACAATGAAAATAGAGATTGATATTTAAAACTGTAAATACATTTAATTTGTGAGGTTATAATAGACAAATTAATAGATTTCTTAATTTGTGTGCCCAACTCTAAAACAACATATAAAAAAAATGGAGGAAGTATCATTTATAACTCCATTGTAACAATGTCCGTGCAGATTGTTTCATTTAAAAAGCAAGAGCACAAGGACACTTGTTTTCTCTCATTCCAAAACTTGATAAAATTGTGCGATGGTCGGAGGGGTTCAAGTCATGGTTATGTTGCCAAAGAGCTGCAATGGTTAAGGTCAAGGAAGAGATGAATACTTTAAACTATGCTTTGTATTTTTGATTAACCACTTTGCTTATCCTTGTTATTTGTCATTTGCTTAATTGAATTCATATTTGCTTTGCTTTTTTATTTTTCTTTAATTTGTTTTTTTATATACAATGAAAGCTAGAGAGAAAACTCTAGATTTATGAAAATGCAAGCTTTATTAATACTAGGTGATTACCCGCGCATACACGCGGGTTTTGTATTTAACACTTTTTAAAAAAAATGTAATTTCATCTCGAACAAATTTTATATAATATATTAATGGCAACATGCTAATAACTTTAACTATTTTTTTAATATTACGAATTATGATATACTAAACATACATAAAATAAACAGTTAATTTTTCATTCATGTTCCATTTTTTCAAACGTAAAATTATCTCAGAACTGACTTTACATTACATGGTGTTGATGTTGAAGAACCGTAAACTGGTAAAACAATCAAATGCAGTTCTTATTTTTTACTACCATCAAATTTAAGGCATTGCATAACAACTTACAGTAAAATCTTTTTTTTTTTTTTTTGTGATTTTGTCAAATCATATTTTCTTGTTGCGAATATCAATCCCAATGTTTTTTTTTTTAAATCAATCCCATTGTTGTCTTCGTTTAAAATGTTTTAGGTCTGAATTTTCTCGGATGATCAAATGCTAAATAAATACGTTGTTTTAGTATATTAAAAGTTGAATAATTTTGTTACACTATTTTGGAACATAGATTACAATATATTTGGATAAAAACATTTTTTTTTTTGGGATAAAAACATGGTAACTGGATCCGTCCAATATATTTGTGTAAAAAACATTTATCATTGGGCGGTAACAATTTTTATCAGTGTATGAGAAATTATGAACTAATATGCATGCCTCATTTTTGTGTCGATCTTTATAGCATTTGAGATTTTTTTGTCTTCTTCTCATATTTTGGTATATGCCAAATTATTATTTTTTGTCAAGCAATTCAAACATGTTGCAATAAATCAAACATTAAACATAATTATTTTGATTTTTGACCAAATCGAAAAAACATAATATTATCATTGAATCACAAGTTCTCAACCATAGGATTATTTTTGACACAATCGAAGTTAAAAAACAGTATTAGTAATCAGAATGGGAGACTATTTTCAAACCTTGATAAGTGAAGGCTGATATAACTTTTGATATTTTAGCTTCTAATGTTCTCTTCTACACACACACAAATTGCTTCTCTTTCATCATATTAGTTCTGCCAAGTTAAAAGGAAAATGAATGAAAAATCATCATATTCCACAAAATCCCATCAAGACGAACTCCAACTAATTCAGTCCAAATGCTCATACGAAAATAAAAAAGCTGGAAGCTGCAGACAATAGCAAACCAGTACTCCGGGCACTACCAACCAAAAGAAACATTTGCATAAGTTTAAAAATCCTGAGTATATATAGACGAATATCTGTTTCTCCGATTTTCTCCCATGACGTCTCAAAAACTCCCCGTAAGATCATTAACAAGTCCTCCTAGTTAAGAGGTACAACATAAAAAAAAAAAAGTTAATCTGAAGAATACAGAATACGTGCGACATAAAATAAAGTTGACATCATTAACAAGCCTTCCTCTAGCATCCTCGTTAACGTTAAGAGCTACAACGCTAAAAATTTCCCATTGATAAACTCATTTAGAAGCTAACATCATTTCCATAAGCTTATCTCAGCAAGAGCAAGCGAATACCGAAAAGTTTTGATCTTGCAATCAAGGAAAGTCCATGAATCTATGAAGCTAGAATTGAAATTATCTAACAATTTAGAAAAGTATTAGGAGGAATTACCCAAACGTATGAGGAAAAGAGTTAGTGTGAGGACCCACAAAACCTTTATCCGATAACAACTATGTTTCTTCCTCTTTTACATTTCCCTGATTTTTGTCTACAATCTATCTCCTGCAAGTTCATAAACTCAAATACAATCAAGAAATCGTTGTAAATTCCCATTTCTAATCCAAATTCGACAAACCCATAAAAGGGATATTATAAATTTCAAACTACATTTCATGAGTGGAATAATATGTAAATGTATAACCATATCATTTGAAACGCGTACCTAAACCCAAAAGAACCAAAAATACTATTTGAATTTACATTCTCATCTGAAGATTTGGAGAAAGGATAAGCTTACAAGCTCGGAATGCCGTTATGCAAAGATCATTGCAGCGAAGGACTTTCGTTAAAGCACCCTGAGACAACTACCAATCAAAATTCCGACGTTGCCAAATATATTAAATCCAGAAGAAAGATACACAAATGCCAAAGAGCAATAGCTCACCCACACGGATATCGACTTCCGGATGTAGTGGTCTTAATCGTGGCCGCATGACCGAAATCTGGAACAACAATTGCATGTTTTCGACAAGGCACCTAATAATCGCAAATGCAATGTGAGTCTGATTTCTGTAGAGACTGAAAATTACTTGATTTTATTACATTCAAGAAAGAGACATCAGACGCAGGGGCGTGGTGGTAGTGGATGTCTTCATCGTGTTGATGATTTCAAAATTTTTATTTTCTTAAGGATTCCGACAGTCTAACGGAGATGAACGGAAGGTGGAGGCCAATCCCGAACCGAAAAGGAAAAGAGAAGTTGGAACGGCTTGTGGTGATGGCTCTTTAGCCGATGGTGAGGAGATGAACCCTAATTAAATGAGTCGCAAATATTTTGTCAACGACTGAGAGAGGGAAGCCCAATCAACTGGACACGTGTCATTTTCTCAAATGATGATGTGGTGCATTGCTGGAGTGTGCTCACCAACTTTTATATATTAGATTTTCACTTAATGTTTCTCAATAAGCAGTGTGTTCCCTATATAGGAGATACACATATAAAACATAAAGAGAAAAACGACAAATTAACAACACGTCATATCACATGATGCTAATTAAGGAATCAAAACGGTTATGTAATCGGATGTGGGTAGTTGGATTTGTCGTACAAGCGACTCCTTTTGACTGATGATTGGATTCGCTTTTGTTGTAGGTTGAAGGTTGAGGATGAATCCAGATGGGCTTGATGTTGTAACAGAGGCCCACTTCATCTTTCTTTTTTGTGTGGGCTTTATGTGTTATAGGCCCAACTAACTGTTTCTCTTCACGAAGCAAAGCCTCTGGCTTTGGCTTGATACACCCCCTCAAACTTGTGGCCGGCGGTGAGTCGACACCAAGTTTGTAACTGAGATCGTAAAATGGTTCCTGGGGCAGATATTTCATGAAGATGTCTGCAAGCTGTAGGGAGGCAGGAATCTTATTTACCACAAGAGTTCCAAGAGCGACGCGTTATCTGACATAGTGGAAGTCGTTGTCAAAGTGCTTCGTCCGGTTGTGCATCGCCGGATTAGCAGTAAGATACACCGCAGATAAATTGTCGCAGTACATTTCTGGTGTCGAAGGTAGTTGAATCCCCATTTCACCGAGCAAGGAAGAAATCCATTTGAGCTCAATTGCAGCAATCGATAGAGAACTGTACTCTGCCTCAGTCGACGATCGTGAAACTGTCGGATGTCTTTTGGCTGACCAAGAAATGATGTTGGAGCCAAGAAACGTGCAAAAACCTCCAGTGGAACATCTCGTCTCTTTACATCATGCCCAGTCACTATCGCTGTAAGCTCTAAGAGTGAAATCGGTATCATGTAGATGAACACCCATGCTTAAAGTCCCTTTGAGATACCGCATGATTCTTTTCAAATTTGTGAAATCATCAACAGAAGGAGCATGCATCTTTTGGCATACGTAGTTCACAGCAAATTGAATATCCAGCCTTGTGAAAGTCAAGTATTGAAGTTTACCGGCTATACTTCTGAAGAATGTGGGATCGGAGAACAACTCATGTTGTCCCTGAACTTTATCGAGTTGTAGAGGCAGTGGTGTTGGCATGTGAGCGCAATCACCCATTTCAGATGTGATTAGAAGATCTGAAGCATACTTTTCCTGGCTGAGAAAGAGCCCATTGATGTGGAAATGAGCTTGAATACCAAGAAAGTAATGAAGTGGTCTCATATCCTTCAAACGGAACTTGAGTTTGAGATTGTCAAGAAGTCTTGTTAGCAGGTCATTGTTGCTCCCAGTCAAGAGGATGTCATCGACGTACAGAAGGAGATACATCACGTCATTGCCCTTGAGATAAACAAAGAGAGAAGGGTCTCCATATGTGCAAGTAAAACCAAATTCGAGGAGGTAGGAGCTCAGTTTATCAAACTAAGCACGAGGAGCTTGCTTTAATCCGTAGATTGCCTTGTTCAATTTGCAAATGTACTTTGGTTTGTTTGGATCTTCAAATCCTGGTGGTTGGACCATGTAGACAGTTTCTTGCAAATCACTATGTAAAAAACATTTTTGACATCCAATTATTTAATGTCCCATCGCTTAACTGTAGCAACATCAAGAACTAACAATATTGTAGCAGTCCTTACCAATGGACTGTAGGTCTCAATGTAATTGATTCCCTCTTCTTGCTCATACCTCTTGGCCACCAAGCGTGCTTTCAATCTGTGTAGAGATCCATCAGAACATAATTTTGTTTTAAAAACCCATTTGCAGTTGAGAGGTTGAATAGTTGGGGAAGGAGGAACTAAATCAAAAGTTTTGGTTTCGTGAAAAGTACCAACTTCTTCATCCATTGCAGTATACCAACCAGGGTCTTTGAGAGCATATTTCACTGATTTTGGTTCATGATAATTGGTTTTGACAGTGTGTAAAGCATATCTCGAATTAGGCTTGTGAATCCCATCTTTAGCTCTTGTTGTCATAGGATGTGTGGAGTGATTTTCACAAACTGGTGCATTGTCTTGTGTGACAACTGTAGATTGCTTTGGTTCAGATGATGTTGCAGGTTGTGTCATAGTAGGAAGAGCTGGAAAATCACTTTCAGCGAACAGAGAAGACTCAGAGTAAATCGTAGAAGATTGGGAAATAGGCAGAGCAGAAAATTGAGACGGAGCTGGAGTGGGTTGAACAAGTGCAAAGACTGGTGTGATTGTCCGTGAGGTTGAAGAAGAAGTGATATTGCCTATAGGAACATGTTCAATGCCTGCCGTACACCCAGAACACTCTTCGTCAACCAAAGGAGTCACATCAATAGTCGTACTTGTTGCAGTCGTTATGTGTGGATTTGATATGGTGGTGATACGCTTTTGTTGCAGTGTCACATGGTCTTCTTCTGGAAAGGTTTCTGTAGTGTGAGAAGGCACAGTGAGTCCTTTGTGCCAAGCAGAAATTGGAGGTGTAGATGGATTAAGATGGTATGAGCTGTACACATCATTGAAAGGGAAGTGAGCTTCATCGAAGATCACATGTCGACTAATATAGACACTGCCAGTTGGGGGATGAAGACACATGTAGCCCTTGTACTTCTTATTGTAACCCACAAAGACACAAAGAAGAGACTTAGGATCAAACTTGTTTTGGCCATAAGGTCTCAAATATGGGTAACAAGTGCTACCAAAAACTCGAAGAGAAGTACATATTGGAGACTTTCCCATTAGAATCTCATAAGGACTTTTGTTGTCTAGTACAGACGAGGGTAAGAGATTACCAAGGAAGTTAGCAGTAGAGAAGGCTTCAACCCACAAATATTGGGGAGTGTTGCTTTGGAAAATCATCGACATATCAAGCTCAACCAAATGTATGTGCTTCCTTTCTGCCAATCCGTTCTGTTGTGGAGTGTGAGGGCATGAGAGAAGTTGTTTAATCCCGCATTTAGCTAGATGAGAGATGAACCTGGCTCTGATACCATGAAAGCTAGAGAGAAAACTCTAGATTTATGAAAATGCAAGCTTTATTGATATTTTCACTTAACGTTTCTCAATAAGCATTGTGTTCTTTATATAGGAGATACACACATAAAACCTAAAGAGAAAAACGACAAATTAACAACACGTCACATCACACGATGCTAAGGAATCGAAACGGTTATGTAATCGGATTGGGGTAGCTGGATTTGTCGTACTCCTTTTGACTGATGATTGGATTCACTTTTGTTACAGGTTGAAGGTTGAGGATGAATCGAGATGGGCTTGATGTTGTGACAGAGGCCCACTTCATCTTTCTTTTCCGTGTGGGCTTTATGTGTTATAGGCCCAACTAACTGTTTGTCTTCACGAAGCAAAGCCTCTGGCTTTGGCTTGATATACAATGCATAGTTTAAAGCATTCATCTCTTCCTTGAACTTAACCATTGCAGCTCTTGGCAACGTAACCATGACTTGAACCCCTCCGACCATCGCCGGTTCTAACCTCGACGCTCGCATTAACATATTAACCGTCCTAGCTGTCTCTGGTGGGACCACCGGGACAATATTCACCGGTTCACCCCATCCGAAATCCATGGATCCAAATATCCCAATATGCCTCAAATCCGTCAAATAAAATAACCCATCTTCTCTGCCTTCGATCAATAAATTCATGTTAATGATCATTTTTTCAATGTTCCCAAGCTCATCTTGGAGATAATCTTTATCGTGAGCCTTTCTCTTTGCTTCTTTTATGAGCTTCACGATGTCTGAGATGGTAAACTCTTCCACTTCTTTTACGGTTAATGGCACATGCATATCTATGTAAGCATTACCGTAGTATCCCTCGGGCAAAGGTGGATCCATTACGTTTCGGATCCCTACCGATAAACCCAGAACTGTGACTCCATCTTTATCTAGACTCAGAGCTTTGACTCTTGACTTCCACAAATAAGTTACTATAACTTCGAAAGTAGTGAGTGTCTCATCAGAGAAGTCGTACTCTTTCAATGTAGCTTCTTTCAATCTTTCTATGCTCTTGGCTCTAATATTTATTTTTTCAGTTACCTGATTACATATATAAAAATGGGTAAAGTTAGAATTATAATTTTTAGAGTAAAAAAAATAAGAATAAATAAATAGCCGACCTAATATTCTTTTAATTGCTAGAAACACGTATTTTGTTGTTTTTATTTTTATAAATAGTTCTATCAATACCAATAAGTCATAATCACAATAGTTATCGGCAAAAAAAAATCATTTTGAGATTTTTTTAATCAAAAATTTGGATGACATGTAAATAAAATGAGATTAAGAACACCGGTACGAAATCACCTACCAGTAGAAAAAACTAACACATAATAGTTATTTATTTATTTTAAATCTCTTATTTTTTTCTTTTATTATTTGGTTTCCAAGTAAATTTTGTCACATGTTTTTAAATACTTATTTTGTTCTATGCCTATTTGAATTATGTTTACTTTTATTATTTAACTACTCATATATCTATTTTTTTTCAAAATCTTGATGAATTAATTTATAATACATGTAAATATATCTATTTTACAAATTATTTAGCTAGCCATATATCTCTCTCAATTATGTTTACTTTCTCTTACTCATATAGCTACTCATATATCTATTTGAATTATGTTTACTTTTTATTATTTAGGTTTTACATATGTCGCGATCATGTTGAGATATCAAGTTTTATAAAAAAAATGTCTTTGTAATATTTCCTTTTCTAAAGTTAATTATAATATATTTGAAATACAAAACATAAAAATTTATATTTATGGAATTTTTGTTAATTAACTCTTCTATGTTTTCTTTTTCCTCTTTATTAATCCCTTACCAAATCAAATAAAATTTTAAATGATCTTGTTTTGTACCCAATCATCAGTAGGTAAGTAGGGCGAAGCGGCCGTGTCGCCATCGGGAGCTATATCGTTATTTTCAGGCGTCCCCACAAGTCTTTCTCTTTCCCAAACCGGCGTCACCGTCGGCTTCTTCTTCCCGCCGGCCAACTCCATCAAGGCACACATGAAATGTCCCATTCCATATCCATCGCACATTGCATGCGACATAGCCGTCCCTAAGATGAATCCTCCACATTCAAAGGTTGTTACCTGTCATTGTAAATATCATTAGGTTAAAAAAAGAAGTAAATATCATTTTTATATTTTCAATAAGGGGTTTTTCGTATTTTCGGAGATAGAACTTACCATTTTAGTAATACAACTAAAACATATGTCGGAAAAGCTTTTAAATAGTAACAAGATTTTGACTAATTACATGAGTAAAATGATAATAAAAATAAAAATTAAAACAAAATAATAATAATTAAAAAAAAACAGTTAATCAAAAGGAAACATCAATGGTTTGTGTACCTGCAAAGCAAATGGTGGATAACCATCCTTATCCATTTGAAGCTCTGGCAAGAACTTCAAGGCCGTATCTGGGTCAATGTTCTCTAGATACTTCAAAGAAGAAAGTTCCACATTCGCAGTAGCTACCGTGAACGCCACACCGCCTCCCTCGCCGCCACAGCTCAACTGAAGCCTCAGATCAGTCTCCCGTCGCTTCAAAGTCCCCGAAAGTGGGTAGTAGTAGCCGAGAAGGTCAGACAAAGACTCCCTAACCAAAGATTCTGGCCGGTTATCATCATCGATAACGTTATTGACTTTGAAAACGTAACATGTCTTGTAAGTAACTTCGTTGTAAGGATCATTGTCAAGTGTTGAAAGGGAAAGAGTTTGTGAAGGTATGTGTTTTGAGGGTTTCACCATTTCGGTGAGTTTTTTCTCGACCAATAAAGGGACATATGAGCTCATTTGAATTGGCATGTTTTAATTTCTAGTTGTTCGACGAATAAAAAGTCTAAGAACACTTTCGTCTTTTATACATGTGAGTTTGTGGACCTGACTCATTTACTCCCTTGTCCAACTTCGAAAATCAGCATCTATTATCTATTATTATCTTATTTTATCTTATTATGTGACTGGTGTATCCTTTTGATGTGTGGAGGGAATCATTGCTGCTCGCACTTGTAGCTTGCAGATAGTCCGCATCTTCACAGACATGTCTATTTCACCGAGCCTCTCTTCGAGACTGTGCCCAAGTGACAAAGCGGGCCGATGCGGCCGTTTCTAACCAAACGGCAGATTCAGTCTCATGCTGGTCCTTAGGCTCCTCTGATACTTGTCTGTCAGTCAAACCCATGACCTATGAAAGTCGGGGCTCGTCCCCAGTCAATATTGCAAAGCTGATTCGGAATTGTCTTTTATCCAAGTCATAACTTGTATCTGGTACCTAATGGTACGTCATTTTGCCTCTGGTTCCCAAGTCTCCTCACGAATACCATCCCTTTCCCAGCAGGCCCTTACGGACTTAGTCTTCTTACCACGGATTTCCATCTCGTGGTATTCTAACATTTCCACTGGCTGACTCAATACTGACAGCTTCTTCCTCAGATCGCTTGGCGGTTGAGGCAAAATGAGCTTAGGCTCTCTTACTATCTTCCTCAGGAGTGAAATATGGAACACATCATGAAAGTCTGACAACTCTTGCGGCAGTTCCAATTGATAGGCCATCTCTCCGACCTTCTCGATGATAGAGTATGGTCACATGTACCTTGGCTTAAGCTTCTTCATCTTTCAGTACTTATCAGTGCCCCTAAACGTCCTCATTTTTAGGTACACCTCATCGCCTACCGCGAATACTAAATCTTGACGACGCTGGTCGGCATAACTTTTTTGACGACCATGAGCCTCTTTCAGCCTGCTTTTGAGCAATTCCACTTGCTCAACCGTTTCTTTGACCACTTCTGGCTCCATGTCTCTTCTCTCTCCCACCTCCGTCCAGCAAAAGGGTGTACAACACGGTCGTCCACATAGAGCCTCGTACAGAGCCATTCTGATGCTAGCGTGGTAACTGTTGTTGTATGCGAACTCTTCTAAGGGTAGGTACTTCCCCCAAATCCCTTCCCAGTCCAAAAACACAGGCTCTCAACATATCTTCCATTGTTTGAATCATCATTTCCGATTGACCGTCTGCTCGAGGATGGTATGTTGTACTCAACTGCACTTTAGTCCCCATCGCTTTTTGAAAAGATTGCTAGAAGTTAGCAGTAAACTATGGATCTCTATGTGACTCTATGTTCATTGAAACTCTGTGTAGCCTCACAATCAGGTCTAAGTACTTTTGTGCACAATGTTCGGCTCCATCCGTCTCTTTAATTGGCAAAAAGTGAGATGACTTAGTAAGTCAATCCACGATTACCCAAATTGCGTTCTTCTTACCGGTGGTCACTGGCAATCCCATTACAAAATCCATAATCACCATGTCCCATTTCCATTATGGTAGTGGTAAGTTTTGGAGTAACCCTGGGTGCCATCTGTTCCGCTTTCACCTGCCGACATGTTGCACATTGCACACTGACCTTCCCTTCTACATCCATAGCACTTGATTACCTTACACGGCCCTGCGTGCATCTTTCCACATTGGTGGCACGCCTGTTAGTTATCGATAATCCTTGTCGCGGCCATGGAATCCCAAGTCCTCTTAGGTGTTTCATGTCCACGGGATGCACGAGCTTGAGCATTCTTAGCCTTCCTTAGCTTCTCTTCATACCCAATCTCCTGAATGGCGAATGTCTACACCAACTCCACCAAACTGGGGTAATACTTCCGAATCGAGCAACAATTCTTCAATTCCAATCTCAACCCTTTCATGAACTAACGAATGAAGTATGCTTCCCTGAAACGCTTCCTCAAAAAAATTCCCAAACGGTTGAACTCTTTCTTGTACTCTCTCACAGTACGGTTATCCTAATAGAGATCCTCAAAAAAAACTTTCCATCTGATCCAAGACATCTAATGGAAAGTACTCACGAGTGAACTCATCCTTGAAATTGTCCCATGTCAGCTCATAGTGTCCACGGACTCCTTTGACTACACCTTCCCACCAAAACACTTCCTCGTCCTTCAGGTACTGAACTGCGTGGTTCACTTTCCCACGTTGCTGGTCTGCGTGGTTCACATTCACACTTTCCGTTGTCGCGGTGTTCGATCTCTCGGAAGTCTCACAGCGTGCTGCGGATCTGGTCTGCATGGCTCTGGCGTTCTTTGGCGGTATCTGTCCACGAAAACGAATGAGTCAGTGTTTATCCTTAAGAAGTGAACTCCCTGCAAGAACAACAACAACACTTAAACTGGAGTGGCTTCTCTGGGTGGTTGTTTTATAGCACATTTTAAAAAATTCTCATTTTGAAAAACTTTGAAATACGAATATCCTAACCCACTAACTTAGAATCACCCTACTGTTGATCCGTAAATCACACAAAAGGGGTAAAACAGTACTTTAATCGGAATCTCGTTTTATTGATTAAGAATCGGCGTTACAACAGAGTTAGTAAGATTGCAAAGATGGAGAACTCGAGATCGGTAAGTAGCTCCCTTGAATTCTCTCTGGTCTCTGCGGAAGTTGTGGATCCTCTGAATGAATGAGCCTCCTCCTTTATTTATAGTGTCTTTGAGGCGGTCGAAAGGAAGATATCTCCTTTTCCGAGTTCGATTAGGAGAAGGAAATATTCCTATTCCCTTTCCGGGATAAGGATATCTTCCTTTTAATCGAGAGGAATATTTCCTTTTCCGAGATCAGCGGGAAAAAAGAAATATTTCGATCATTATCTGTTGTAACGGGCTGGGCTCTCGCTGGGCCTAGTTCGGTAGCCGAGATGGGCTTTTTTAGCGAGATTCCGAGCTCGGCCCAAATTGTTTTTCGGGTTGATCCATCTTTGATCCGAACCATCGTAAACCGGTCTTGATTGAACCGGTCTCGGTTCGAACCGAGTTAAACCAGGGGTGCTAATCCCCCCTCTAACAATTGGTCCCCCCCTTAGTTCGGCGAGGGAGTTTATGAGTTCGGTGAATTTTAGTGGAGTATTCTTTTGTTCGGTTGGAACTGAGATCGGTTCGATCCGATCAGATTCTATTCCGTGTTCGGCGAATTCCTTTTTCGATCAGGATTCTCACAATTTAATCAATTTTTACGAACTTTCGAGTTCGGTAGGCTGTTTCGATCCTGAACGTTCGAGTCTGGTAGAATTTTCTCGAAAAGAGGGTGTCGTTTCGTTTTCTCTAGTCGCTGAACTCGAAGAGTCGCGCGTCGATTCGTCTTCTTCGGTCGCGTATTTCGAGGAATTGTCATCATTACCTTTTTCTTTATAAATATCGCTCGAACCTCCTTCCGTTTCTCACTTCTGCTTTGCTTCCGAAAAGAAAAAGGTACTTTCTCTCTCTAAACGCTCTCCTTTCTCTCCAGAATTTATTTTTCTTTGCGTTCTCCGATCGTTTCTCCGCCGTGATTTCCCCGATCTGTTTGAAGATCTTCAAACTTTCCGGCCGATCTTCAACTGTTCTTCGTTAGTTTTCAAGTTGTTCTTCATTAATTCTTTCTTTCGATCGAGATGACTTCTGGAGGTGACTCTATTTCTGTTGATGACCGATCTCCGAATCAAGACTTCCCAGACCTTAGTCGTTTCATGGATGATTCTGTTTCGAGCTCGGATATGCAAGAGTTATTCAGACATAACTCGCGTCGTGGTGAAGCGAGTAGCTCCAGGGTTGCTGCCGCCGGGTCGAGTAATCCAAGGGTTACGATCGAAGTTCCTCAGCTTATTGATGAGGATGAACTTGAAGGAGTTGTCGAATCAGACGAACAGATTCGGGCAGATCGGGAATTTGCAGTCCGGCTCGCGGAGGGTGATGATGCTGCCTGTCCAGGCAATCATGTTGTATTGCCAGAAGCTCGTCAGAATGATGTTCCCTGGTCGGCTACCGGACGGGTGATCGAAAAACCCGCGAACATTGGGCCGTCTCGTTCCAAGACCGAGACGGTCCAAGTTACTTTAGAAAGATGTAATGCTCCGGATGGTATCCTTTTCAAGATCCCGAAGGAGGCCGACCGTCCGTGGGATGCTCCTGACGGTTACATTTGTGTTTACGAGGAGTATTTCAGGAGCTGCGGTCTTAAGTTTCCCATCCCGGAGCTCTTCTATAAATATTGCAAGAGGCGGCATATTGCGATCTCTCAGTTGATGCCGACCACGGTAATAAATCTTATGGGTCTTCTCTCTCTTGGGGAGGAGTGCGGTATTTCCATCACGGCGAAGATTTTTGAAAGACTGTTCCGGGTTAATTTTTCGAAGGCGAAACCCTGGTATTTATCGGCTAATGCGAAGCCGGAATGTGACCTTGTTACTGGGAACAAGCCGAGCAAAGTCAATAACTGGAATGCTCGGTATTTTTATGTGAAGATCGACGAATCTTCTGTCGAGCATCCAGGCGGGAGTTACCGAACTCAATGGAGGACGCCTATTGGTAGACATTCGTTCCCGTCTTCTTTTAGTGCTTTATTTTGCCTAAGTTATATTTCTTCTTCTCCTTTTCAGATCGTCACATACCGGGCTTCCTTATCACCACGCCGGGATTCACCTTTGTCCACGCGAAGCAGTTAAGCGAGGCCGGTAAATTTCGGTGGCCTGAAACCTACCAAGAGAAACTCGATCTAAAGGCCAAGAGAGCCCTTAAAGGTATAACAGTGAGTCTTCCTTCGCAGTCCGGTGTTTTTCCTTTTCCCTTTTTTCTTATCTGTATTTTTTTTTATCAACAGCAAACCCATCTCGTAGACGGAAGATGAAGTTCAGTGATATTCCTGATCTTTCTGCCGAACTCGATGGTGATGAAGTGGGCGTGGATATTCCTTCCGTAGCTGAACGGACGGACCCTAAAATTCCTCCCTCGACTGAGGCTGAGCAGACGGCTATCGATGAGGGGGTTGTTGGGGGCGATGTCCCTGCTGGAGAACCAGTCCCCGCTGAAGAGCGTGCTCCTCACCCGGCTGAAAAGAAAAGGAAGAAGAAGACCAAGAAGAGGACCGGGCAGTCATCCGGGCCGACCGCTAGGGTCGGTACCGAGCGTTCTGAAGGGGGTGGGGAGGATACCGAGCCCCAACGGGTCGAGGAGGACACGGTCGTCCTTTCAGACAACTCTCCTGTACCCAAAAGGCACCGTGCGCCCGATCCTGCGAACGATGCGTGGGATTACGCCGAATCATATCGGCGCTTGAGCTTTGGCCCGGATTTCCTTCCGCCGATCGACCGTCTTTACAAATCTGAGGCCTTTAAGAAACTGGCCCAGACCACCGCTGAGGTAAATCCTCCTATATTTTTGTCTTTTGAGTTCGTCGTCCCTTGTTTTTCTCGTTTTTTTTAAGTTCGCTATTTCGACAGATGGTTGCCCAGACGAATGAAATCGTCGGGTCTTACGACCGTGAGCTCGGAGCTTCCCGTCGTAAGGCTCTTGAAGCGAGGGTTCAGGTCGTGGAACTCCGCAAAGAGCTTCACGTGTCTGAAGACAGAGTGGAGGCGGGCGATCGTGCGGTAGCCGAACTGACCCGTGAAATCGCCGCACTAAAGAGATCCAACGCTGAGTTGGAGCTAGAGAAAGACGCGCTCTCGGTAAAGTTGTTCGCGGAAACTTCGCGACTGAGGGCCGGCCGTACTCAGCAGGTTTTGAAGAGGAAGTTGGTTACAGAGAAGTGCCAAGTTCGGCTTCAAAAGGTCAAGGACCATTTGGCGGCGGTTGATCAGGCGAAGAAGCCGTTTCTCGCTGTTAACCAAATCCACGGGATTCTCAGTTTCTGCGACAGCCTAAAGACAAAGCACGGTATCACCGTTCCGCTGTCTCGCATCGAGAAGCTTGAAAAGCTTAAGGCTGAGAAGTCGGCAGAGTACGCGGCAATCGACCTCCGCGAGCTGGAAGATGCGGACCTAATCGTTTCGCCTTTTACCGATCCGGTGCATCCGGAGGTTTCGCCTTCGCCGGGTAATGAAGTCCCGCCGGGTCTTGATGAGTTCGGGTCTAACCGAGCTTCGATGTCGGCGGAGCAAGCTGATGCGATGCGGAGGCAAGGCGTTTAGGTAGTCCTCTTTATTGTTTTTATCCTTTGTAATTGCTGTTTTCTTTTGCCCGATGGGGCTTATAACTCGACCTCTTGGACCGGAGGATTTTTAAAGTCCGGTATCCGTTTTGCCCGAGGGGCTTTTTGGAATGAATGTTCGATGTTTTGTTGGCTCTTTATACTTAGTCGTTTTCTGAATCGTCCTTTAGATATATTTGAAGTCGTACTTTATACGAACTTCTCAAACTTGTCGTACATAGTGGTGCCGTAAATAGTACGGTCTTAGCCGGGTGAAGAGGACAAGTTTAACTGAACCTGTTCGAGGTCGGCAATCCATATCGTAGATCGGCTTTTTGATTTCTGCGATTGTTGAGAAATCGGTTTAATGCTTTTGCGATTGTTGAGAAATCGGCTTGCTAGTTTTTGCGACTGTTGAGAAATCGGTTTAGATTTGCGAGGAAAGACGTTCGGCTTGGCCCTAGAGTTTAGTTTTAAGAGTACGTGAACAGCTCATCTTATTATGCTCTAGGTTTCTCACATTGAATCCGAGTGTGCGAGACGGACTCGGCTTATTTG
>PKML01050628.1:146944-166137 GCA_002933935.1 Eutrema yunnanense
GAACAACTGGCACATGGCTGCATCTTTTTCGTCTTCCGATCCGAAGCGAAAGCGGTTCATTGTGATGACGAAGGAGGTCAGGAAATGTTTGGGGTCGGTGAACCCATCGTATGGCGTGATTTTGACTCTCTCCAATCGTCGGACTGGAGTGTTGATGACTTGGTCCGTGAATGGGGTCCTCTGTGACTCCTGAATCACTCGGTCGATTTCCGGCGCCGAGCTTGTCGCCTGGTGGACCTTGGATCGCATGTCTTGTAATTGGGCCTGGACCTTCGCGAATTCTAGGTTCATGGCGACTTGATCCGAGATGTGGATTTCTGAATCGGCCGCGGATCTCCTAGTTGGTAGGTCGGTCGCACCCGGGAGTTGAGCGTCTGTCAGTTCGGGCAAAAGCCTCCGGCGTAGTGCGTTTTCGTTGGCGGGAGTGATCAAGTTCGGATCGGGGGTACCGATCTGGTTACGGTGCTCAAAGTGGGATGCGATTAGCGATGCGATCCGTTCTTCATTCTTTTTGTTGATTTCCGCGAACTGTGCTGCCATGGCGTCCATAAAGGTGGTTGGATCCATGAAAACCGGGGTAGTTGAAGGTGGTGGAAGGGTCCTTGGAGGATTGGTCTGAGTATCACCTCCAGTAAGTAAAGTCGGAGGAAATCCTCCTCCGGTTGTCGGTAGCTCGGTATCGGTTGGATTGGGTTCGTCAGTGCGAGGGTTTCGGTCATCGTTGTCCGAGCTGTTGAGGTTGACTACGGAATTTTTGACTGGAAGAGCCATTGCCGAACTTAATCAAACGATATCCAGAAGTACTGTTCTAATTCCCCTCTCCCCACAGTCGGCGCCAATTGTTGATCCGTAAATCACACAAAAGGGGTAAAACAGTACTTTAATCGGAATCTCGTTTTATTGATTAAGAATCGGCGTTACAACAGAGTTAGTAAGATTGCAAAGATGGAGAACTCGAGATCGGTAAGTAGCTCCCTTGAATTCCCTCTGGTCTCTGCGGAAGTTGTGGATCCTCTGAATGAATGAGCCTCCTCCTTTATTTATAGTGTCTTTGAGGCGGTCGAAAGGAAGATATCTCCTTTTCCGAGTTCGATTAGGAGAAAGAAATATTCCTATTCCCTTTCCGGGATAAGGATATCTTCCTTTTAATCGAGAGGAATATTTCCTTTTCCGAGATCGGCGGGAAAAAAGAAATACTTCGATCATTATCTGTTGTAACGGGCTGGGCTCTCGCTGGGCCTAGTTCGGTAGCCGAGATGGGCTTTTTTAGCGAGATTCCGAGCTCGGCCCAAATTGTTTTTCGGGTTGATCCATCTTTGATCCGAACCATCGTAAACCGGTCTTGATTGAACCGGTCTCGGTTCGAACCGAGTTAAACCAGGGGTGCTAATCCCCCCTCTAACACCTACTATCTACACTCTCAACCGGATCGAAATCGGTTATGCTCGTTGGATACCGAGACCGTCACACCCCCTGGCGGTGTGAGCCATATGACTCAGCACTGGTCAGGGATTTGCTCTAATACCAACTTGTAACATCCCGATCTCGTCTTTCCGAAGGAACCGGCGAATTGGCCATGCCCCCTTTAACCCCGTCTCTTCATTCCTTAAAGATGACGTGTTAGCTCAGTTAACTTAGTACGAAAATAAACATATTTCATGAGTAATACTCGTCTCATTCAATCTCAATAAAAGGTCTTACAAATCCCAACATAAATCCGAAATAAATAACTGAAGCAAATAGCGAAATAATCGTCGTAAGCAAATACGAAACGAAAACCAAGGAAAACAATAAAAATTCCCTAACTCTCAAAACTCGCATCACTATTCCAGTTCCTCGAACTGATCATCAAACTCACCTGCAAGAGAGAGAGGGTAGTAGTTTGAGATTACTCATCGAGAACTAAACCTAAACTCATTCACCACACTCGCTTGTATTCAACTAACACGCCAATAATAAGTATAAACAAGCAATCACACATCACACTCTAGTAGCGCCCACACAACTACGCAAACAAGAGAATCACGAACCCACAGTTCCACCACACATATGCCTCAAGGACATTTCACCGAGGTTCACCATAATCTCCAGATGTTAAGAACCGACATGCACTCCAAGTCCAGCCCCAACAAACAATTCGTATCATAAGCGTCCTTTCGCTTGTGACAGACACTTCATAGTGCTTTCATACCATCTAACTATTTTACACACATTAATCATACAACATGATTATTAAACAAGTATGCATGTCCTTTTTCTAATGAGTTCCTAATCCAAATTCGATCATAAGATGCATATCTAACAATATGCAGCAAACAAACGTGTTCGTACTTCGTAACACGCGACATACCTGAATACACATAGACTCAACATACCAGAAGGATACAAGAGAACATAGAGAAAAGCCTAGATCTAATCCTCACCTTAGAGATCTCGATGTTAGGGTTTTAGAAGAGAGAGACACGGATCATATCTAATCCTAACGATGGCTAGAAGTAACATAATCGAGAAGACGGCGGCGCGTTGCAACCTTGCGGCGGCTACTCCTCGGCGGTGGCGGTGGTCGGCGGTGGTTGGCGGCCGGTTGTTATGGTTGTCGACTGCTGCTATAGTTTTCTATTTGCAAAAGTGTCTCCCCTTCCTCTTTACATCTATTTATATATGGAATTAAACTAGGTTTTCCAGAATTTTCTCTAAATGGATCTTTGGTTGATGGGATTTTTGGGCTTTTTTTTGTTAGGCCGAGATAGAGATGTTACACTGAGATTATCCGATGTGATCGTAAATAAAATGAATTTTTATTATTTAAAGATAAAAAGAAACATAATTTTTGTCATGTTAAAAACGTTTGATGTTTTGTAACAACTTTTTGTAAAGTTGTGAATTATATATATTACTGAAAAAAAAAAAATGTTGACAAAAGAAAAAACAAAAAAACTAAAACAAAAACAAATGCATGTGGCGCACCGTTGTCACTTAGTGGCAACCGATTAAGGCTGTTCACTTGTTTGTAGCTACTCGTATATATGGATCTTCAAAACAGATTGAAATATGTTTTTAGTGTTTATTTTTGAGGGTTTAAAGTTTAGCTTTAGTTTGTGGTATTTTTAGAAAAAATCAATTTATTGGTATTTTTAGAAAAATAAAATCAGTGATGATATTTTTGGCCCAAAAAGTTGTTTTCATGATATTTAATAGAAAATTCCATAAAAAATAATTCAACTTAATTTCGTTAAACTTTTTATTACCGCAATTATTTTCGTATCCAGGAAAATATTCCAACTAATATATTTTTTCATTATAATATCTCAATTTTCTAGATTATACTCATTTAACATCTCCGATTTAACGGCAAGATAACATCCGTTATCTTTTAATTTTTTAATAATAAAATACGAATATTTAAATAACGGTGAGAAAATGTGTCTATTAAGGGTCAGAAAGAAAGGATGGATCCACAACATACTTTAGTTGGTGAGTTTTTTTATGGTAAAACAGAAGAAAATAAGAGTTTTGGTGAGACGTTCTAGGAGCAACCATGAAGGTGACCGGAGAATGGTCAAAGATGGGACTTAGAGTCCCAAAAAAAAATAAAGCTAAGCATTTTTAGAGAGTTCTCTCAGCGAGAGATTGAAAAAAATCCTCTATGTGAGAGTGAAAAATCGGATCCCCCCTCTCTCTAGGAGTGAGGGTTGTATTTATAGAGAATATCTGACATGGGCTCGTATATTGGGTTGCGTTTGTTCTGTCGGGTCTGGTCTCATATCGTCCATCGGGTCGCGTATGGGCTTAGTAAGAGAGTCAACTTTAGCTTAAAGTAAGATTGGAGGGAAAAATAGAGACATTCCCGCGTAAAGTGAGTTTTAGAATTATCCTTCCTTTTTACCTTTTGGGGGATATCATGTATCTTTACCTCCCCGGGTATTGCTACCCGATTACCTGAGATTTTACCTTCCCATGTATTACTACCCAGTTTGTGTTGATGAGATTGGGGTGCTGGCTTGCTCCTGCCCATACCACTCATCTCCTTACTTCCAACTCATGTTATTCGAAAATGGTTTTGGGAGAACGTGGTCATACGACATGTCCTAAGATTATACCACCCGGCCTCGTAACCATACCCTCTCAAGGTGGTGCGCTTTTAGGTCTAGTGGCCGTATAGTCTATAGTGACACGTCATACGACCTATCATATCCTATCATACGGTTTGATTATCTAGCCTCGTAACCGCACCCTCTCGAGGGGGTGTGTTTTTAGGTTACATGATCGTCTAACCTAATATGACATGTGTCACCTTCTGATTCTTTGATCTCATGATGAATTATTTATACTCAACAAAAATTCTCAAAAAAAGAAGTAATTTACAATTTAAGATTTGTAAATTATATTAATTTGATTTTTTTCCAAAATGAGGAATTTATGGTATGTTATACAAATGATATACATCAACTTTATAAGTTGAAATAAATTGGTTTTCCTAGAAAGTATTAAAAAAGGAAAAAAAAATCTAGAATAAGATATTGTATTTAAGTATTCATTGTAAAAAATAAATTTTGGAAAATTGAATCTTATATGTTTGAGTTACAAAATTGAATCTTATATGTTTAAGATTTTTTTTTAGATTTTTGTGATTTTTTGAGTTTTTGGAAATTTTTAGTTCAAAGATTCAATTTTTTAATATAATATATTTTATCTAAAATTTAAAATTATTTTTCCTTAACTTTAGTTTTTTCGAAATTTGTTTCGATTTTTTTTCATAATTTTTTGGCATTTTTTTAAATTTGATGTAAAGTTTATTTAAATGTTAATATTTTATTATTAAAAGAAAATAAAAAGTTAACGGAGGTTATCTTGTCGTTAAATCGGAGATGTTAAATGGGTATAATCTAAAAAGTTGAGATAGTATAATGAAAAAATATATTAGTTGGAGTATTATCTTGGATACGAAAATAATTGGGGTATTAAAAAGTTTATCGAAAGAGGTATTTTTATTTAATTTTTCCTTTAGAGAATTGCCCTTTCCACATAAGAAAAAATTTAAAAAGAAAGAAGGTTTAATTTAAAGCATTCATCTCTGGGTCCGATGTGAAAATAAAGTTTACACACCTTAGCTGAAGAAAGAAAGTTTAGTTTAAACCATTCATCTTTGGGTCAGTGGCGGAGGTAGAGAGCAAAGAGGGGGTCAAGTGACCCCAGTGAATTTTTAATTTTTTTTTTTTTTTTGCTTAGAAATTTTTTAAATTTAGTTCTATTTCGGTTAAGAAAAATAAATTGACCCCAGTCAAAAAAAAATATTGATATTAATGACATTTTATTTTTATGGTTATATCATAGTAAATTGACCCCAATTAAAAAAAAAAATATTATGACCCCGGTGATTAGATTTTCAAGCTTCGCCACTGCTTTGGGTCCAATGTGAAAATAAAGTCTACACACCTTAGCTACGGGTGAATCCACGTAATATAATTTTACTTCTCTCCCCTATACAGCCGCCTAGAGTTTTTAATTTGGATCTAGTCTCCGGCGCCGGTGGCTCCCTTAGCACCGGCGCCGGCCCTTCCTTTTCTTTGTCGTCTTTCTGGTTTGCAGATCTGGCTTCTCCCCTCCGGTTTTGGTGTAGCGGTGATGGGATGTCTCTCTACGGCGGCTCCTTGATCGACAACGGCACGGGCTCAACGACGTCGTTGGGTTCGATGTGGTGGAAGGATGTATTCATGCGTGGACGGCGCTCCCTTCGGTGTCCACCTCATCGTATCTGCTAGTGATGTCTCCTCCCTCTCGCTTGCTCTCCGGCGTTTCCCTTCCGATGGGGTTCGGTTTTCGCTTCTCGAGCTCCTCATGCTGGATCTGCATGCACTCCGTTCTATTCCGGTGATGGGGTGGTGGCAGTCAGCCTTTTCCACTGAGTGTGGGCCCTCTAAATCCTTAGTTCCCGTTTTAGCTTACTTCAGGCGGTGTGGCGGCTAGTAGATCTGAGACCTTCAACTCTCAGCGGTGGTGATCTTGGGCCTTGAGGACGGGTTAATTCGCCGTCTTCTGGTGTTGGGGTTTTGTCTCGTGGCTAGCTTCGGAGTGGTGGCTTGCGTCTTCTCTTGGTTCGTGTGGCTCCACCGGCGGTATCTCTTTGTGGTGGCTTTAGGCGGGCGGGTGGCTCGGCGGAAGCTTCCTCGGATCGGTTTGGAGGTGGTGTTCCGACGGCGTCTTTGGCTCATCGGCGTGGCCGTAGTTTTTTGTTGGTGTGTGTTTGTTTTCCCGACTAGGTCTGACGGTTTCGACTTTCGGGTCTTTAGTGTCGGTATGAGATGGCTCTGGAGGAGGTTCGATGTTGATGGCGAGCGGTGCAAGACGTCAAATAGAGGCGCCGATTCTGTTTTTTGGCTTTCTTATTACCGTGGGAGTTGGTTCTTGATGTTTCCTTGGCAATTTCGGGAATGGCGGTCGGAGGCGGCTTCTCCGATTCTACGTTCAGGCTTCCATGCCGCCGGTTGCACGTTGGTCCGTCTGATGGTATTGGAGATCGCATCACTCCTCGGAGAAGCTCAAGGTTTTCCCTTTTCTGAGGTTTGAGGACTGGCCTCGGGGGGAAGCTCATGGCAACTATGATGAGTACTCCAATTTCCGAACTGTGGCAAATACGAGATGGTCCACGCCTTGGCGTGTGATTGATGCTTTCTCGTCTGGTTTAGTTTGGTGCACAAAAATTCATGTCTCTCTATCTGTATCCTTACTCGTTTTGTGTATTATGTTATATCTTTTGTCGCAGCTTTGTTTGTTGTTTTGTAGTTTTTGGTCGATCTGATTTCTTTATTATCTCTGTAACCGATATCTCAAATTAAAAATGATATAAAATTTAAAATTTTACCCAAAAAAAGCACTCATCTTTTCATTGAACTTAACCATTGCAGCTCTTGGCAACGTAACCAAGACATGACTTGAACCCCTCCAACCATCGCCGGTTCTAACCTTGACGCTCGCATGAATAAATTAACCATATTCACCAGTTCACCCCACACGAAATCCATCGATCCAAATAGCCCAATGTGTCTCGAATCCGTCGAACAAAATAACCCATCTTTTCTGCCTTTGATCTTTTTTTTTTGTTTTTGTTAAATTATATTCAAACAAAAAAAAATCATCGTTTACATCAAATGCAACATTGTTCTAATAAACCAGAGTCTATTGTGCTAATCTATTTTGGTTCCCTCAGTTGCGAGTAGTGAGCTGGGTGGTGCGAGCGTTTTCAAAGCTCGGATCGTTAGTTCCAATGGTGCTGATTATGTTCTTCATAGTTTCGTCAATGAGTCTGATTAGGTGAAGTGAGAATTTTGGAAATACCTCATGCCGACGACCATTTCTTTCCTTCTAGAGGTGAGAAATCGTAGTTTGGAACGCATATCGTATAAGAAAGCGTTCTACGTACGAATCTAGCAGTTCTAAAATAATAGATAGGGTGGAGTCCCAGTCTGATATAAAATTTCGCCGAAAGAGATTTCCAACGAGATTCCTCCATATTTCTTGAGAATACGGGCATGAAAAAAAAGATGATTTTGAGATTTCAGCTGGGTCGTACACAACACACACCCAGTCGGGATTCATGGATTCCATGTTTTCATTCTATCACCCGTTGTCAATCGGTTATGGATGGCAAGCCAAGTAATGAAAGCAAACTTTGGAGTTCTATGCGCGAACCACACTCCTTTAGCCTATTGCACTTTTTGATGTTCTACCCGAATCTGTTTCCAAGTATCTTTCGAGTAGAATTTCGTCTTATAATTTCCGTTTTTAAGCCTCCAAAGTGATCGATCCGCTTCAGTAGGTCGTCTTCCTCTCATCAACTGAATTTCATCCTTGATGCGATTCAATAACTCTCCCCTACGCCTTCTTCGATGGGTGTCTAAAAATGAGGAAACCTTTTCGTAGGCAGAAATTCCCAAGTCAATTACCCCTCTTGCGCCCGTGAGATCTATCAATGATCCTAAAGAAAGCCAATTGTCATACCAGAACAGAGTCGACGTACCACTTTTGGTGTCAATCTTATAGAAGTTTCTCCCTTCATCTCTGTATTTGAGCAACTTGTGCCAAATCCACAAGCATGTATTCCCAGATTGATTGTCTCTCATCGACCGAAACGAACCTTTGCGAATGAGATATGACTCTTGATCCACTACACCCAAAGTGAATTTTCCGTCGAGACAAGCCTCCAAATCAGCTTTGAACAACATACAACATTCACTTCCTTAAGTCGTCATATGCCTAGTTCTCCTTCATCTTTTGGTCTACATACATTATCCCTGAATATTTTTGATTTCCGAGTGCTCAGCTCAGACTCCGACCACAAAAATGCAGAGCAAAGACTCTCAATCTCCTTGATACAGCTCGGTGGTAGTCGAAAAGCAGAAAGCCAAAAATTCGTGAGGCTTGTTATCACTGAACTAATGAGTTGAACTCTTCCGGCATACGATAGAAAACGAGATGTCTAGGTACAAATTCTAGATCTGATCTTCTCCAACAGTGGGGGATAATCCGATTTTGACATTCTCTTAGTAAGAAGAAGAAGCCCAATATATCTTACCGGCGAACTTCCTGAGGCAAAGGGGAATCAAGATTCAATTTGCGTTCTCATATGTGTCAAAACTCCACTAAAATAGATTGTCGACTTTTCAATACTGATTTTCAAACCTGAAAATTTAGCAAAATCATCGAAAACATTCATGACACCTTCTATCGATCTCAAACTTCCATCCGTAAACACCATTAGATCATCCGCAAAGCATAAATGTGCTAGCTGGAGATTTTTACATTTGGGATGATATCCAAATTTCCGAGTCGCTCCCTGCTCGATCCAACAGTTTTGAAAGGACATTCATGCAAATCACAAATAGATAAGGAGAGAGAGAGAAAAACATTGACGGAGACCTTTACAACTCTGAAAATAACCCGCTAATTCTCCATTGATCTGAATTGAAAAAGAAGTTGTTGTGACGCATAGAATAATCCAATTAATAAACTTCTCAGGGAGCCATAGCCGTAGGAACCTTTCTCAAGAAACTCCATTGCACCGAGTCAAAAGCTTAGGCTATATCGATCTTCATAGCACATCGAGACGAGGTTGAATCTTTATGGTAGTCTTTCACTAGTTGAGTGGCCAGTAAGAGATTCTCCTTCAACAAACGGTCTTTTACGAAAGTCGATTGATTATGAGCTATGAAATTTGGGAGAATACCCTTGAGACAATTTACTAAAATCTTAGAGATTAATTTATATATCACGTTGCAGCACGAGATCAGTCGATAGTCCTTCATCTCCTTCGCTTCTGTTTTTCGGTATAAGAGTTAGAATGGTCGAGTTTATTCGTTTTGGGAGGAACCCCTTTATGAAAAAGGATTGAACGGGTACTGTGAAATCTTTACCAATGATGTGCCACGCAGCTTTGTAGAATTCACTTGTGAATCCATCAGGTCCACATCATTTATTATTTGCCATTGTGAACAGTACCTTTTTCACTTCCTCCTCCGTTACTTCCTTTGTTAACCCTTCTCTTTCTTCTTCAGAGCATCTAAAATCCAGTAAATTTTCTAAAGATTCTTCTGATATCCCTTCGAAATCTTCTAGACTATGTGTTAGAAAATGTTTGAAATAACGTTCTGCTTCTCGCTTTCTCCATTCGGCCCTTGAACCTCTCGAATTGTGTTAAAGGTCTCTCGAAATTTTATAGCTCTGTAATAAGCTTTATTGTTTGTCCCCTACCTGCAGCCAATGCAACTTCGACTTTTGTTCGTAAAAACCTTCCTCCAATTCTACCATATGTGACCATTGCTCGTAAGCTTCCGAATCTTCCAAAATATTCTGATATGATGAATTTTTCATGTTTTTATTTTGTTTTTCACACAGCAACTCGAACGATTTTTTCGCTTTGCGAGGGAAATCTCCTAATTTATCTCTACTCAGTTCACGAATCCTCGGCTTCAACATCTTCAATTTCTTAGAGAATCAATACATAGCCAATGTTGAATGTTAGAATTCATCAGTTTCTGCCCAGAATTCTTCCACCGAAGTTGCAAAACCCGGAAGAGAAGTTAGAACATTCACAAACTTAAAAGGTTTCATGGCCTTTGATTCCTCTGCATCAAACATGATACGACATCACAAGTGATCTAAGCAGCCTCCAACCTCAAAAACACAATATGATCTTGGAAAATCTTGCATCCACCTCTCACTCATTAGAATACGATCTAATTTCTTACAAATTAAACCATAACTCTTTTTATTACACCATGTGAACAGAGGTCCCTGAAAATTCAAATCTAATAGCAAACAGTGTCGAGATGCATCTTGAAAATCCCGAGTGCCCTGAGAGATAGTAGGAGAGAATGCATATGAAAAATGTTCTTCCCCTTCTAAACTCTCACTAAAATCTCCAAAAACGATCCAATTTTTATTTCGAAAACTTTGTGCGTCATGATGATTTCTCAAATCTTCCCACAAAATCCTTCAATCATCTTCGAAGTTAGAGGCCTAAACAAAAGAACATTAGAATTCGTTCTCTAGCCCTTCCATCAGAATAGAGCATGTTATTATTTGACTACTCTTGAACACTAGAGTTACCCGAACTTTTTCCTTCCACACAACCCATAGACGCAGCCNTTTATTCGTTTTGGGAGGAACCCCTTTATGAAAAAGGATTGAACGGGTACTGTGAAATCTTTACCAATGATGTGCCAAGCAGCTTTGTAGAATTCACTTGTGAATCCATCAGGTCCACATCATTTATTATTTGACATTGTGAACAGTACCTTTTTCACTTCCTCCTCCGTTACTTCCTTTGTTAACCCTTCTCTTTCTTCTTCAGAGCATCTAAAATCCAGTAAATTTTCTAAAGATTCTTCTGATATCCCTTCAAAATCTTCTAGACTATGTGTTAGAAAATGTTTGAAATAACGTTATGCTTCTCGCTTTCTCCATTCGGCCCTTGAACCTCTCGAATTGTGTTAAAGGTCTCTCGAAATTTTATAGCTCTGTAATAAGCTTTATTGTTTGTTCCCTACCTGCAGCCAATGCAACTTCGACTTTTGTTCGTAAAAACCTTCCTCCAATTCTACCATATGTGACCATTGCTCGTAAGCTTCCGAATCTTCCAAAATATTCTGATCTGATGAATTTTTCATGTTTTTATTTTGTTTTTCACACAGCAACTCAAACGATTCTTTCGCTTTGCGAGGGAAATCTCCTAATTTATCTCTACTCAGTTCACGAATCCTCGGCTTCAACATCTTCAATTTCTTCGAGAATCAATACATAGCCAATGTTGAATGGTAGAGTTCATCAGTTTCTGCCCAGAATTCTTCCACCGAAGTTGCAAAACCCGGAAGAGAAGTTAGAACATTCACAAACTTAAAAGGTTTCATGGCCTTTGATTCCTCTGCATCAAACATGATACGACATCACAAGTGATCTAAGCAGCCTCCAACCTCAAAAACACAATATGATCTTGGAAAATCTTGCATCCACCTCTCACTCATTAGAATACGATCTAATTTCTTACAAATTAAACCATAACTCTTTTTATTACACCATGTGAACAGAGGTCCCTGAAAATTCAAATCTGATAGCAAACAGTGTCGAGATGCATCTTGAAAATCCCGAGTGCCCTGAGAGATAGTAGGAGAGAATGCATATGAAAAATGTTCTTCCCCTTCTAAACTCTCATTAAAATCTCCACAAACGATCCAATTTTTATTTCGAAAACTTTGTGCGTCATGATGATTTCTCAAATCTTCCCACAAAATCCTTCAATCATCTTCGAAGTTAGAGGCCTAAACAAAAGAACATTAGAATTCGTTCTCTAGCCCTTCCATCAGAATAGAGCATGTTATTATTTGACTACTCTTCAACACTAGAGTTACCCGAACTTTTTCCTTCCACACAACCCATAGACGCAGCCCCGGCTCAGTAGCAAGGGTGAGGGGTGCGACGGCCCCAGGGCCCCGACCCGTGTCCTAATAATTAAGGGTCCGTTTTTTTTTTTGATATATATTTTTACTATAAAAAAAAAAATAATAATAAATATTAGAGTGAAAAGGGTGCATAAATATTTTATAAGTATTTTTAATAAAAAATTTACAAAACAAATTACACAAACAAATTTTATTAAAATAAATAGTAAAAAAACTTTAATAAATAAATTTAAAGGGTCCAAAAAATTTTTTTTGCCCTAGGGCCCCGAATAATGTTGAGTCGGGGCTGCATAGACGACCCAATCTATTAAACTCGTAGTTTGATATAAATGATCAATTCTGAAAAACTGAAGACTCTATCGATTGTGCTTTATTCTCCTTGACTCTTGTCTCCAATAAGCACCCAAATTGAAAAGAATTCCCGTTCACCCATCTTCTTACTATGGAATGTTTACTTGATTTGTTAAAGTCGCGTACATTCCAAAAGAAACATGTCATTATTGAGATTTTTTTGTTTCGTCCTTTTTTACTCACAACACTAAGAGGGATTATCCTTCATGTTCTGAGTTGAAAATTCCAAAACAAGCTTAAGGGAAGATTTAAAGGCTCTTGGGAGGGAAGGACGAAGTCCTCTATCCTCTAGATTCTCGTCTAGATTATTTTGCTGAGTTTCTGAGACAGCGTCAATTTCACCTTCTTCCTTATCTAACGCCTCCATATCCTATCTCTGTTTTTATCCAAATTCCTCCTCCTCCGCTAATAAAATGGAAAATCGCGACGGCGAAGCTATACTTTGCTCAACCTCATGTTTATCCATTTGTCTCCCCCATTTTTGATGGAGAGACTTTTTCACAATATCCCTCTATCTCAGCCTGTTATCGCTCTTTCTCCATCAGTTTCCCCACGACTTTCTTCCTTTCCGCTTCTATAATTGCAACTTCCTCCATTACTACTAAAGACCATGCATCATCTATTTCAATCCTCTCATTTCCATCAGAATCAGTCCAACATCCTCATAGTTAATTGTACCCTCTGATTCTTTCAAAAAGATTTCCGCCTTCTTGTGAGATTCCTGACGCTGAAGAATTTTCATCTTCCTCGAGTTAGCAACACAAACATCTGTAGAGTGACCCCATTTTTTTGAAAATTGTGCATCTAAGTGGCAACTGTTAGAGGGGGGATTAGCACCCCTGGTTTAACTCGGTTCGAACCGAGACCGGTCCGATCAAGACCGGTTTACGATGGTTCGGATCAAAGATAAATCGGCCCGAAAAAACACTGGGCCGAACTCGGAATCTCGCTGAAAGCCCATCTCGGCTACCGACCTAGGCCCATCACAAGCCCGGCCCGTTACAACAGATAAAACCAGAATATTTCCTTTTCCCACCGATCTCGGAAAAGGAAATATTCTATCAGGAATTTATCCTTATCTCGGCGAGAAAACCGGAAGATTTCCTTTTCCTAATCAAACTCGGAAAAGGAGAGATCTTCCCTCAACCGCCTCCAAGACATTATAAATAGAGGAGGAGGTTCATTCATTCAAGAGATCCACAACTTCCGCAGAGACAAAGAATAGAGAGAGAGCTAATTACCGACCTCAAGATCTTTTGTCTTTGCAAATCTCATTTACTCTGTTGTAACGCCGATATTGATCAATAAACGAGATTCCGACTAAAAGTACTGTTTTACCCCTTTTGTGCGATTTACGGATCAACAGCAACCACGGATATGAATACTCCACTTCTACTTTATCTTCCTTTTTTAGTTTGAATTTAAACGTCTTTGGTAGGTCCTTCTTTAAATTCGCTTCGACAAATATTTTAGCTTCTTCAAACTTCTTACATAACACTGTGTCCGGATAGAGTCTATTGGTGGTGTACTCCGCACCCCCCCCCCGGTTTAACACGGTTTGAACAGAGATCAGCCTAATTTATCTCGGTTTACGATGGTTCGAACCAACCGCAAGAAATCATGATATCGGCCTCCAAGCCCATTAAGCCCGACTCATTAAGTCGGCACCGACCTCCGAGATTTACGGAATATTTCCTTATCTCGGAGAGAAAAGGAAAACCTTTGCCAGGGAAAAAGGATATTTTCTATTATCCCGATCTGAGAAGGAAAAGTAAATCATCCAGTTTTGGCCGACATAAAACCTTAAAAATAAAGGAGGCCCTCTTCATTCAAAGATGATCCTTACAACTCATTAGCAAGACCTAAGTGAAGGAACCAGAATTCGTACATATCGTAGATTGGCGAATTCAGTTTAGGGTTTAGGAGAATTATTTTTATTAGAATCATAGCTGAAGCCGTGAAGGCTGCCTACGTACCCTTTGAAGGGATCAAGCCAAAACGTAGTTCTTGTTACAAAAGATGTTTCTGTCTAAGTTCTCAATTGTGAGATTGTCAGATGATTAAGAATGAGGCGATGGCCTCCTTACTTATAAGTCTTGAAGTCCTTAGCTCTTCCTTTTCCTTCTTGAATTTGTATTGGCAATTATCATTTTTCCTTGAAGCTGATAAGGATAATCTCCTTTCTTCCCGGGATTTGCCTTTATCCAAATAAAAGAAATCTTCTCTTTATTAATTAAAGGAAATTACTCTTTAATTTCGTAAATCGGTCTCGATGGGCCTTGAACTCGATTGTTGGGCTGATTTAAACTCAAACCGGGTTAAACCGGGGAGTGCTAAATCCCCCTCTAACAATTAGTCCCCCCTCTCAGTTCGGCGAAGGAGTGTTCGAGTTCGGCGGATTTCTTTGGAGAATTCTTTAGCCCGATTGGAGTTGAAATCAGCATCTGGTCGGATTTCTTTTTAGACGTTGTTCGGCTTTGTTCCTGCAAAAATTACTAAAGACGAGGGATTGAACTCGAGGCTGAGCTCGGCGTTTGTTAGTTAGGTGCGAGGTCGGCCTCGGCTTTTCCAAGTTCGGTTTCGATAGTTCGTGCGAGACTGTGAGGTCGGCGAGCTGTGATTGCGAGCTGCACAATTGTTTAGATCGGTGAATTAGGATTACGAGTTGCCATACTGCGAGGTCAGCGAGCTGTGCGGTCGGAGAACTGCGATCGTGAGTTTGGCGAGCATGAGGTTGGCGAGCTGTGGCCGTGAGTTAGGTGGGGCTGCGAGATCGGCGAACTGTGACTGCACGATGAGTAAATTGCGACTGAGCTACCTAACTGTTAGACCGACGAGCTGTGACTGCTAGCTACCTTACTGTCGGATCGTCGAGCTACGACCACGAGCTGCCTTACTGCGAAGTAGGCGATATGTTCGATTGGGGGGTAGGCAGACGTCTCCCTTTTTCTTTGTTGACCGTAGTTTGGTTTTAGAGGGACGGACCCTGTGACATAATCTGAAAAGAAAATATCTTTGAATATTAAAGTAAAATTTTTGATAAGAGGTACCTGTATTTTAGGGAGCTCGGTGGACGAGCTATGATCGGTAAGTTTTTTTTTTTTTTTTTTTTTTTTTTAATTCCGGTTCTCGGACTTGATTTGATCGGAGCTGCATCGTCCGGTCATTGCCCCAGGTGGAAGTCATGACGAGCTCGGTTGATGTCTATTGGGCCAGAATCTGGGCCTACAATGCCATGATATCGTATGGGCCACAAGTATTTTTGAGCCCAACAAAGAAATCTGATCCCTTTCGAACGTCGGCTTGATCTTGTTGCCGAGACGGCGGAGATTAACGAAGGTGGCCGGAGCTTTGTGAGCTCGATTTACGTCCTGGATTCACGAGCTTGGACTGAGGCAGGAGAGGCACGATGGCTTGAGTTGGCGAAGGAGATGATGCTACACGATCGTGAAGGAGAAGCGGTGACGTGCGGCGAAGGCGACGAACACCAACGGTTGCTCGGATCGGCGAACGGACAGAGGCTGAGCGATGGTGGTGTTGAGGAAAGACTGGCAGAGCAGATCGGAGTTGCTGGTGTCGCCGGCGAGCTCGAACGGGCGAGTTGCAGCAGTGACTTGCGACGCAAGCAACGACTCAAACCACCTTTGATCACGGCGGCTCAACTCGAAGGTGCTGTGGCGGCTCTCCAACGACGGTGGCGTCCTTCCTGGTGCACGGTGGTGAATTGCTTATGAACTCGGGGGATAATGAATCGCTGGGTTGTGTGCCGATGTGATTTGTTGTAATCGTCAATGCCCTGAGAGGAGGTGTAGATCGGGTGAGCATAAACGAGACTTTTTTTTTCCTCTCGTCCGTCATCTATTGCTGGGTAGATCGGTGAATTATTAAACCGGTCATGTCGATGATCGGTGATTCGAGATATCAATAAACATGATGATATGTTTATGTTGGCTTCGAGATTCAGATTTTTTTTAATAATTTTCTATAAACCCCAAATTTTTCTTGGCCCCTCCTTCTAGCGCCAATTGAAGGAACCAGAATTCGCACATATCGTAGATTGGCGAATTCAGATTAGGGTTTAGGAGAATTATTTTTATTAGAATCATAGCTGAACCCGTGAAGGCTGCCTACGTACCCTTTGAAGGGATCAAGCCAAAACGTAGTTCTTGTTACAAAAGATGTTTATGTCTAAGTTCTCAATTGTGAGATTGTCAAATGATTAAGAATGAGGCGATGGCCTCCTTATTTATAAGTCTTGAAGTCCTTAGCTCTTTCTTTTCCTTCTTGACTTTGTATTGGCAATTATCATTTTTCTTTGAACCTGATAAGGATAATCTCCTTTCTTCCCGGGATTTGCCTTTATCCAAATAAAAGAAATCTTCTCTTTATTAATTCAATGAAATTTCTCTTTAATTTCGTAGATCGGTCTCGATGGGCCTTGAACTCGATTGTTGGGCTGATTTAAATTCAAACCGGGTTAAACCGGGGAGTGCTAAATCCCCCTCTAACACTAAGAGATTAAGAGATCCGACTTCATAGCTTTTAGTCTCCTTACACTACAAGAAAACAAGAGTATTTCCGACGGCCAATTCCGTCGGAAATCCGTCGGAAAACGCCTTTTCCGACGGATTTAAGCTGTCGGTTACAGTTCGTCGGAAATATGGATTCCGTCGGAATCCGTCGGAAATATGGATTCCGTCGGAATCCGTCGGAAATTTCCGACGGATTTTGGTCGTCGGAAATCCGTAGGAACATTCCGACGGATTTCCGACCGCTTACTTTCCGACGGAATTTCCGACGAATACTCGGTCGGAAATGTCGTCGGAAGTCCGTCGGTTTACCATCGGGAATTCCGACGGTATTCCGACGGATTTATTACCGACAGAATTTCCGACGGATGGTGATCGGATGAATTTTTCGGAAGTCCGTCGGAAATCCGTCGGAAATAGTTTCGACGGATTTCCGACGGTAACTATTTCCGACGGATTTCCGACGGATAATTTGATCGAAAGTTATCTCGAAAGTCCGTCGTTTCTTCGTCGGAAATAAAATCCGTCGGAAGTCCGTCGGAAACTTATTCCGACGACATTCCGACGGAATTGCGACGTAAGTAGTTATTTTGAATTATTTAATTATTTTTTTTGAAATTGATAAATTAAAATTATAAAAATTAGAAATATAAATTTAAAATAGAAATAATAAATATATAAATTCATTAAACAAAATTAAATAATTCATTACACATTAAAAAAAATTGTTCAAAAAAAAAACCATTAAAAGAAAATATTTAAGCGGTCGGAGAAGCCCCGTCGTCGTCGTCGACGGGATTATTATCCCGAAACATATGCGGGAAACATTTCTGCATCATCTTCTCCAACGAGGAGAGCTTCTTGTTGGTAGTCACTTGCTCCGTCCGTAGCTCTTCGACCTGCTGGTCACGGTCTTTCACCGTTTGGGTGAGCCTCTCGATTTCTACCCGGTACTCCGAAGGATAACGAGGAAGCGAGGAAGAAGATTCCTGGGTCGGAAGGGTGCCTAACCCAGCGAATCGACCTTTCACTTGCCGGGTTTGCTGCGAATAATTATAACCGTTAATAATTAAATAACGAAAAAAAAAAACGAAATGAAATTAAAACTTACCTCAAGTACAATCTGGTTTATCTCTTCCCGGGATAAAGAGTTCGAGGACGTCGAGCCGTCGATAGTGAGCTGCGATATTGATACTTCACGGTCCAGCTTCGTCTTCTTGCTCTTCTCGACAACATCCCGCATCCCCAAGTCTTGTATCTGACCCGTTTTCTTGTTGGTGTGTCTCTGCTCGATGAGTGCGAGATAATCGGGTTCGGAACCAGATTCTCTCACCTGCGAAAATTTGTTAAGTTAAATAAATATAAAAAAACAGAATTAGTAATAAAAATTTTAAATTAAACTTACCATTTCCTGCGCTTCCCGTTCGATGGTCTTTGCGCCCCCGTTGTGGATGTAGACCCCTTTCCCGCCTCGTTGGCTATTTCGGTTCTTCGACTGTTGCTCGGAGGTCTTTTTCGTCGCAGGCCTACTCCAGTAGTCACAGAAGCCCTTCCAGACGTCGTCGTCAAGGTCCTTCGGCTTGTCTTTGTTGTGCTTCCACTTCTGCTTCCACTCGTACATGTGCTTCGAGTACGAGTTTGCGGCATACTTGTCGAATGTGTCAAGGACTTTGCGCGTATGATGAGAGTCCCACGTGAACTCTTGCTACAATTTTAAAAAAATATATGTTACATGTCAAAAATAAAAATTGACAAAATGAAATTCAAAATAAATAATAAATCAATAAATAACTTACCGCGAAAGTCCGATGCCACACGTCTTTCTCCTCGGTAGGCATATCCGAATACTTCTCGTACGGTTTGTCCAACATGTTGTGGAGCATCCGTAATATCGCCTTGGTGATCTGAGTCGACAGCTTAAACCTGAAAACATTATGAAAAGATATAAATATGTGAAGTTCAAAAATCTAAATAAATTGAAATAATGTACAAAAATTATCTTACCAAGTCCCGTCCTCAAACTTCGGGTCGAGTCGAATGCAATGGCCACGGTTAGGCTGTCGGACTAGCTCCGCGATCTCAATGTAGCTCCGAGCAGCGGATTGCTGGGAATCTGGGATGTGAGTTCCCGAGCTCGTTGGTCCCGGAGGCGTACACCGAGAACCCCGAGAACGGCGTCCTTGGTTGCCGCCTCCCAACTGAAGAACGTCGTTGTGATCCCTGCGGAAAACGGTAAAATTGTTATTAAATTAACAAAAATTTCAAAAGTTACCAAAAAGTTTGAAAATTTCGGGAAAAAATTTAGGAAAAATTCAAAATTTCCGAAAAAGTCAAATTTTCCAAAAAATTCAAAATTTCC